>BLSH010555641.1:995485-1010593 GCA_018402905.1 Glandirana rugosa
ACCTTCCGTCCTTCCTAGTGATACCATGTACCTTCCGTCCTTCCTAGTGATACCATGTACCTTCCTTCCTGCCTTCCATGTACCATAGTGATCCTTCCTGCCTTCCATGTACCATAGTGATCCTTCCTTCCATGTACCATAGTGATCCTTCCTTCCATGTACCATAGTGATCCTTCCTTCCATGTACCATAGTGATCTTTCCTGCCTTCTATGTGCCATAGTGATCCTTCCTTCCTGCCTCTCATGTGCCTTGGTGATCCTTTTGAGGTTTATATGTATTCCTGAGACTCTAGCTTGTGGCACAGCATTCAAAGCATATTTTATAGGTACAAGGAAGCTCAGGTTTCATTTTTTTTTGTTTACAGACTACTTATTCTCAAGTTCAAAAGTTGGGAGGTATGTTCCTGTATGTATGGACTCTGCACAGTACCACTTCTCTTGCCTGGTATGCTGGGTTAACAAAAAATCAGTGAGTGTGCCTTCCACAAGATGGTACCCCTTTGCACCTGCCTATTAAGATTTTCTATTACAGTGCACTACCTTGTGGTAGGTGGTCCAATGGCTGAGAGCGCTGACCGGTGTGTTCTGGTTGGGTTAGAACACAATAGCACAGCGGGGGTGATCACTGTACTAACACCACATGTGTTAGCACAGTGATCTTTCAGGTTTTTTTTTCTTTCAGGGCTGAACAAAAAAGAGCATACAGTGTGTACCAGGCTTTAGAATGGACAATAGCCAGCCTCACTGGGCAATGATCATAAAAACTGGAAGAAGGCAAAACTGAAATCAGGTTACATTTCCAAGAGGATGTGAGAAAATAGAATTAAGGATGTGATTGCTTACTATGAGCAACACATCACGTTTCTTCTTCCGAGTCTTTATGAATTTGGTGCAATTTGTTTTATTTAGTACATGCTGCTGAACCCCCCCCAGAGCAAAAAATTATCTACGGCCCTGGACTCTAGGAACTGGTTTAACATTCTCACTTGAGCGAAGACCTCTCTTTTCCATTGGTGATAAGACTCTGGAAACAGGTTTGATATTCCGGCTTGAGTGAACATCTTTTCCTTTTAACAACGGTGGAGCAGTTCTTCTCTGTCCAGGGGAATCTTGTGACTTGGTTACCTCTGTCGGTGATGTTGACCTTCTGTACCAGGGCCTAACTTCTGTCTCTGGAATAACTACTGGATCTCATAGCCAAGAAGGTACCACTTCCTCATCTTCACTTTCCTCTGGAGTTGGCCTAGTAAGCTTAACAGGAGGTTTTCATCAAGATCTAGTTTTTGGAGGGCCTGGATCTGGAGGAGGAACATCTGAGCAAAGAGGCATTCTAACTGCACCGACAGAGAAAGTACAGTAAGTGATCCCGATGCCACATCTTAAGAGGTCCCACCTGTCCTCCTGGCTTGATCTGATATACAGGCAACCCTGGGAGCTGCTTGCATATAACATAAGGGTGGGGCCTCCAGCGGTCAGCCGGTTTGTGCTTTCCTGGTATACCCAAATTCTTCAACAACACTCTATCTCCAGGCTGTAGATCTTGAATCTTCACCCTGAGATCAAAATTCTTGTTTCTTGACTCTCAGGTGGTGGCGTGTTGCAAGGCCTTTTGCAAGGCCTTTTGATATGCATGCTTCAAATTTTTTTCATAATCGATCCACATAGCCTTTGTGAGAAGTTAAGGAAATATAATCAGCCGATGTTCCTACAGCCAAATCAATTGGTAATCTAGCCTCTCTTTCAAACATGAGGTGATAAGGTGAATACCTAGTTGCATCACTCACAGTGCTGTTGTAAGCATGTACCAGGGTGGCAATATGACTTCCCCAATTCAGTTTTTTCTCAGTAGGCAGAGTTCCTAACATATTCAACAGAGTTCTGTTGAATCTCTCAGGTTGAGGATCTCCTTGTGGATGATCGGTGGTAGTTCAAGACTTCTTTATGCCCCATGACTTGCACAGCTGTTTAAGTTGACTCTCAAAGTCTCTTGTTTAGAATGGATTCTGACATGCAATCTGTAATGAACAAATCATTTTTCCACCAGCATCTTGGCTACTGTGGTTGCTTGCTGGTCTTTCGTTGGATAGGCCTGAGCATATTGGGTGAAATGATCAGTTACCACCAAGATATTGCTTCTTCCACCTGTATCTGGTTCCAGGCACAAGAAGTCAATACACACTAGCTCCTTAGGGCCCTGACTCTGTAAATGCTCCATGGGGGCAGCATGAACTGGGAGAGTCTTCCTCTGAATACAAGGCAGGCAAGAATGGCAATAGTCTTCTACTTCTCTTCTCATATCTGACCAATAGAACCTACCCCTGACTAATCAAAAGGTTCTCTCTATGCCTAAGTGTCCATGCTCATCATGAAGGGACACTAAAACGGGGATATGGTGTTTCTCTGGTAGATACAATTGCCAAATTTCCTTAGAATCAGCACCAGGGCCTTGTCTATAGAACAAACCATCCCTCAGTTGCAACCGATTCCACTCCTGATGTAATATTCTGGCATGTACAATCGCACTCTTCAGCAACAACATGGGGTTTTGCTGCGCTAATGCTTGTAGAGCTGCACGGCAGAGAGGATCCTGTTCGTGATCTGCCTTGATCTCCTTCTTGGTTAAATGGGGGAGCCCCTCACTTTTTACTTGAGTCAATCCACAATAAGACTGTGGTACTCCAGCGGGTGAAACTCCTATGGATTCAGCTCCTACAGTCCCTCTTAGTCGATGAACTAAACCCTTACAAAGAGCTTGTACCCCTTAGGTAGGCACAAAAGTCCATTCTTGAAGCTTCTTTTCTGAGCGATATGGCCTACGAGACAATGCATCAGCGTCTCTGTTCCCAACTCCAGGGCGGTACTTTAAATTGAACTGAAATCCAGCCACCGATGTCCTGTTGCATCCAATTTTGCAGAAGTTAGCAGGTAGGTCAATGGGTTGTTTTCAGTTTTTACAACAAATTGAGCCCCACACAGGTAGTCCTTCAACTTGTCAACAACTTCATTCATTTATGCGCCGGATAACTTATTTCAGAAGGGATAAGACTTTGGCTCATATAGGCCACCGACCTGAGCTGGCCATCTTGCTCTTGATAGAGAATTCCTCGTAATCCATCCCTGCTGGCATCTACATGAAGCTCATATGGTTTAGACGGGTCATCATAGGCTAAGACAGGGGCTTCAGTAAGGCTTATGTTCAATCGTCTGTAAGCTTCCTCACATGAATGGGTCCACTGTTCTTTAATGGACTCTTTCTTGCCTCACTGGCCCAACTTCTTCTCTTTCTTCATTCCTTCTTCCTTCCTGGAGGCTACCTGTAACATTTCATTGAGGGGCTTAGCAATCTTCGCAAAGTTAGCCACAAATCTTCGGTAATATGAGCAGAACCCTAAGAAGGATCTCAGTTCTATCTCAGTTCTGTCACAGTTTCAGGTCTAGGCCATGCAGCGACAGCCTCCAACTTCAGTTGCCACACCACTAGCCAAAACCACATGCCCCAAATAAGTGACCAAAGTACGATAGAACTGACACTTCTCCAGGGTTAACTTCAATCCTCCCTCATGAAGCCTCTCGAATACCTTTTTCAACCATGCCTCGTGTTCTTCCAGGGTTCCAAACACTATAATATCATCCAGATACACCAAGACTTCCATCAAATTCATATCCTCCAATGTTCTTTCCATCAGTCTTTGAAAAGTGGCTGGCGCCCCAGTTAGTCCTTGTGGCATCAGGTTAAATTCAAAGAACCCCAAGGGGCGAATGAAGGCCGTCTTCTCCTTATCTTCAGTATACATCGGTATCTGATAGTACCCACTCTTCATGTCCAACACACTGAACCACCTGGCTCCAGCCAGACACTGAAGAGCGTCTTCAATTGGTGGGGTGGTATATTGATCTGGAATGGTTCTTCGGTTAAGGGTTTGACAGTCTATACACATTCGTAAAGTTCCATTCTTCTTCCGAATTACAAAAATGGGAGAGGCATAAGGGCTTCGGGACTCTTGAACCACTCCAGATTTCTTCAGCTCCGCCAACTGCTCTCTCAAATCTTCCAGGTCACTAAGTGGAATTCTCCAAGCCCTCTCTCTAAAGGGTTTGTCTTCCTGCAGTCGTATCTGGTGTTGGGCACTCTTGGCGCACCCCACATCAAAATCATAACTAGAGAAAATCTCCCACCAGTTTAGCTGAGACTTCATCCTTTCTCTCCAAGAAGGGGGCAAGACAGCAGCAGATTCTTATAATTCCTTCCGTAATCCTTGTCGCTCCTCATTCTTCTTGACCTCTTCTGGCATCACGGGGGTGGCTGCACTCACTTTACCCACCAACATTCGGGCCTTTAAGATTACAGGGTGATCTGAGACATTCTGCAAGTAAATAGGCACTTGCTTCTTGGTTCTAAGCAAAGCCTTAATAGGGACCAACTCAGGAACAATAGCTAGACCAGCTGCCTCAGTTTGAGCATCTGTCTCTAATACAACGAAGGGTCCAGGGTGATCCCAAGTGAGTTTCACAGTGGCCTTCAAACAAGCAACCTCTCGCGGCTGATGCACCTTCTCCCTCATGTCCAGCTTCCACAATCCCCCTGCTCCATGGGCTGGAGCCTTCTTCTCTTTGATCACTTACTGGCACGCCTGATGCAATTTTGGGTGAATCTGTTTTGGCACAGACCCATCATCTCTTATTACCTTTTTCCAGCAACCTTCTGACCAAATCTGTGTTTGTCCCAATTATCATGGAATTGTGTTCGGCACCTGGCAGCCTAGGACATACCACAGCTAAGGTATCAAATGTTTTGACCTTCCCTGTCGCTGCAGGTCCAAAGGAAATTCTTATGGGAATGTATCCATCATGTGTACATACAATGGGGAGCCGCTCCAGGTGAGAGTGATGACTCCAGAGCACTGTGTGCACGTCCGGTTCGTGAGCCAATGTGTATGAAGTCCAAATAAGCAATGTTGACAGCACCACAGGATAGTCTGGAGAATGATCATTTATTGTAGAAAACCAGCATAAAGTGACAGTTACATCAAAGTCCACAAGGAATGCATGGAAAGGCACCAGTGATAGATTGACGCGTTTCACAGGAAATTACACCCGCTTAGTCATAATCTATGAATCAAATGGCAACGTGGATATATATACACATATGTGCTGCCTACACACCGGTATATCATTAGCCTAATGATTGCTCAGTGCATACTGGTGTTAAAAAACACACCTAATTAACCACTTCCTTACTGGGCACTTAAACCCCCCTCCTGCCCGAACCAATTTTCAGTTTTCAGTGCTGTCGCTCTTTGAATGACAATTGCGCGGTCGTGCGAAGTTGCACCCAAACAAAATTTGCGTCCTTTTTTCCCCACAAATAGAGCTTTCTTTTGGTGGTATTTGATCCCCTCTGCGTCATTTCTGATCGCCGCTATAAACAAAAAAAGAGCGATAATTTTGAAAAAAAAACAATATTTTTTACTTTTTGCTATAATAAATATCCAAAAAAAAAAAATAAAAATAAAAATTTATTCATCAGTTTTGACCGATTTATATTCTTCTACATATTTTTGGTAAAAAAAAATCGCAATCGGCGTTTATTGATTGGGTTGCGCAAAAGTTATAGCGCCTACAAACTATGGACATTGATTTATGGCGTTTTTATTTATTTATTTTTTTTTACTGGTAATGGCGGCGATCTGCGATTTTTATCGGGACTGCGATATCGGGGCGGACATGTCGGACGTTTTTGACACATTTTTGGGACCAATGACATTTATACAGCGATCAGAAATTTAAATGTCCACTGATTACTGTGTAAATGTCATTGGCAGTGAAGGGGTTAACCAGCAGGGGGCAGTGAAGGGGTTAACAATGTTCCCTGGGTGTGTTCTAACTGTGGGGGGGATGGGCTGGTCGGGACATAACAGATCTAACTGATCCCAGTGACAGGGATCAGTTGATCTGTCATGTCCCATTCTCAGAACGGGGAACCGCCGTGTTTACTTCGGCGGTTCCCCGTTCCTCCTCTCTGAAAGGAGATCGCGGGTCTCCGGCGGACATCGGGTCCGTCCGACCCGCGGGCACGCTCCCGCGGGAGCGAGCGGCGCGTGCACGTGCCGCTCGCGCCCGCGGGAGCGCGCCCAGCACAAGCCAAATGGGAGGACGTCTATTGACGTCCTCCCGGCATTTTAGAGCCGCGCTGTAGCCGTCATTCGGCTATGGCGCGGGCGGGAAGAAGTTAAAGTGAGACAGGGAAAGGGACAGCATAAAAACGAAAATACAAATGACAGATACAAGCTCTCATATAAACGCCCTCTACCTATACTGACACAATAGGGGATGGCGCCACTAACTTCTCAGGCAATGTACCCCCTTCTGCGTGACTAGAGTTTCTTTTTAGTCCACTCTGTGAGGATCTAACTGTGACCCTAGGTGGTGAACAAATATTGACTCCCTGTGCCTGGCCCTTAGTGACAATTAAGTTGTCTCCGGAGAAATCACTTTCTGCTTTCTCCCTTTCTTCAGACTTCATTTGTCTTTATTTTGTTTCTTGGAGCTCAGCTTGGGTTCTCAGTTGGCTCCTTCATTGAGACGCTCTGAAGTTTCCCGCCTTCTGAGTGGACAGTATTCGTTATAATGCTTTCAGTAACTCGGCCATAAAATTGAATTCCTCGTCTTTCTTTGGGCACTGTCCTCTGAAATGACCAGACTTCCCACACTTGAAACACTTCCGAGGGTCACATCCAACAGGGCTTCCTCCTCCCTGACCATCTTCATCAACTCAGAGTAGACTGGTGCCGCCTGTATCCCTTTTAACAATAACCATAGCACAGTAGGGTGGTTGGGCCTTGCTCCCTGCAGAATCCGCTCCCACCTCACCTTGTCAGCTTTTTTTTTTGGATCAATCTCTTTTTTAAAGTGGTTGTATACTCTCCAATAGTTTTTTAGCTAATGAAACTGACATCTTAGCCTCTGTTTAATCTGCAACTGCCATGATGCTGCACATGTGATCCATTATGACACCACCCATTGGATGGTTTGCTAGTTTGGTTGAGAGCAGAACCAAGGAGACAGCTAGCATTTCCGGCATGCCGGGAATATTAACTCTTCTTTGACACTGTCAAATTGATGGGTAGACAACCGCTTTAAGTTAATTTGATGTAGGATTCGATCCACCCTAACAACATAGCCAGACAACTTCTCTCCTCTATACTGGTGTGTGTGTTCAAATTTGTACATCACGTTAGGAATCTTTTACACCCTTCCATATACTGCACACAAGGCTTCAATATAGTCCATTGCCACACACTCAGGCTTCCCTCTTTCCAAGCTTCGAATCACATCTACAACACGGCTTCTCAAGCTTTCACTTATTTGCTGCCTTTTCACTGCTTCTGGCACATTCCAATCTTCTACAGCTTGAATAGACTGATCCATCCAGCTCTCAAATTCTTCCTCATCTTCAGGAGTGGGTGAACAGCCGGAGAAGAACTGCAATTTTCTATAAGCCTGATGGGCTGTGATATTATTACTCTTGATCAGGCTTTCCACCAACCGACTCACATCCATGTAAAATGAGGCTGGTGGCAGTCTCTTACTCAAGGCCTCAGCTCCCCCCTTCTTCTACGTCAGGACTCACTTAGCCACCCCACCTGATCAGAGTCTCCTGTCTGCAGAGGTATCACATGAGCCTCTAAGCCCCTCCATTAAGTTCACAGTCTCTTCTCAGAGTTCAACTGGGACACTATCTCGCCATTCAATTGGAGCATAGGTTTGATCCTCCATATACTCGACCTTTAGATCCACAACATATGATCCTTGGCCCAGAAAAGCCCCTCTTAACATCAACCGTACATCCTTTTCAGTCCACCCAACTCCGGGTAACTTCAACACACTGGCCAACTCTCGACAACTCCCCTTTACTGCACACACTTAGTAGCAGCAGCAGAGTCCATCTTCTCTCCAATGCCTTCTGGAGTTCACTGTAGGGGGAATCCCGGACGAGCCCGCAAATGTAGTGCTGCCTCCTTGAGGGTCGCATGATAAGTCAATTCCCCCTGAGTTTCCCTGACTCTGAGGGTCCTCCATCACCCCTGACACACTGGGTTCACTCATTATGTGATACCATTTCTTTGATTAGGACTCAGTAAAAGGAATCACACAGTGTTGAGAAATCAAATGTATTTACTCAAAATCTGTTATATTAAAGAGGAACTCCAAATCAACAAATGGTATATAACACTTATATGACAATAATTGTCAATAGACTTTCAATGCACACACAGAACCTTACTGGTAATTTTGAGAATTCTGCACACAGGAGTGAGCAGAGGAGAGCAAAGGAATGACTATTGTACGTCAAACCACTCTGTTCTATCCACTCCTGACAGCCACAGAGGGAATAAGCGCCCAAACTTGTCCTCCTAAATATAGACAGAATATCTGGAAGTCCTCAAGTATCAATTAACTGATGAACAGACACTATTCAATTGACTGAGGATAAACTGGTACAAGTCAGTTAACTATAGATAAACTGGTATAACTCAGTGTACTGTAGATAAACTGGTATATCTTAGTCATATATCACAGATACACATAAATTCCACCTGCTCTATAAAGGAGTGTTCTTAGGCAAATGCAGTATGCCCAGATTTTAGTAGAAATGGAACCTACTAAGTGTGGGAAAAGATAACCGAAGCTGTAGTGAACCAATGTTGTTGGTCAAAGTTCAGTATATCTTCAGCCTGCTCTTTAACTTGGATTTTAGGTACCCAGAAAGTGACTGCAACAACCGGTTCTCCAAATAGTGCAGAAAAGTGAGGTGAAACAACTTTACTGCAGTAAATTGCAGAACTTTACAGTGATCACTGCCTTTGCAATAAAGCTACAGCTGACAGAAATCCAGTAAAACGGAAGTAGTTATACTCCAGCTTCTCCAGTTCTGTGATGGTGCTTAAATCTCCACTAGCAATATGTATATGAGATTGGATTATATGAAATCAGTACTGTATCGATGGGCCTGAGCCCACTCACCCAACAGAAACAATAATTGTAGAAGATGACCCTGCTGCTTGAATGATGGTGATGGTGAGACTGGAGATGATGATAATTACACTTCAGCCCTTTGCTGGATCGGATCGATCGCTTTAGCTGCCTGCAGGTTTCAGGAACAAGCACCGCTGATAGCAGGACCGGTCTCCCAGATCATCTGCTGATGCGCTGTATAGTTGCAGACCGCAAGGTCTGTGTAAGTAGGCTGCAACTCAGCTGACAGGACACACAGGGTCTTGTATAATCGATTGCCGCCGTCCAGAGAGAGCACGCCAGGCCACACCCTCTGTTTAATCGCTTGCCGACCGCTGATCGGCAATTGACGGCGACAGAGTGGCTCTATTGCGCAAATCGCCGTCATACGACGGTGGCTGCGGGATCGAGCCTAGGGAGCGCGCGCGCGCCACTGGAGGAGCGGCTGAGTCGATCTCCCCCGGCCACCCGCGATGCCCCCCCCGGAGTGAAAGAACGGAGGTCCGTGTAAGTAAACACGGACCTCCGTTCTGTGAGGGGGGAAGGGCTGTGATCACAGCCTTCCTGTACATGGAGGCTGTGACCACTTCCCTTCCCCAGCTAGGGCAGTCCCCATACAGTTAGAACACGCCCAGGGAACATAGTTAACCCTTAGAGCGCCCCCTGCAGGTTAACCCCTTCACTGCCAACTGTGCATTTTTATAGCACTGATCGCTGTATAAATGCCAATGGTCCCAAAAAAGTGTCAAAATGGTCCGACATGTCCGCTGCAATATCGCAGTACCGCTAAAAATCGCAAATCGCCGTCATTATTAGTAAAAAATAAAAAAAAATAAAAACCCCAGAAATTAATTCTCATCATCCGTAAACGCGACCACTTTTGCGCAAACCAATCAATAAACGCAGATTGCGATTTTTTTTATCACAAATATGAGGAAGAATATAAATCGGCCAAAAACGGTGAAAAAAAATGTTTTTTTTATATATTTTTTTTGGATTTGTATTTTAGCAAAAAGTAAGAAATTTGGGTTTTTTTGCAAAATTGTCGCTCTTCTTTTGTTTATAGCGGCGATCAGAAATGACGCAGCGGTGATCAAATACCACCAAAAGAAAGCTCTGTTTGTGGGAAAAAAGGACACAAATTTCGTTTGGGTACAACGTCGCACGACCGCGCAATTTTCAGTTAAAGCGACGCAGTGCCGAATCGCAAAAAGGGCTCCGGTCCTAAAGCTGGAAATCCTTCCGGGGCTGAAGTGGTTAAATAGACTCTCCCATGAGGCTCCGTTTCTCCCAGGAACCTTCATATGCAGCTCAGTCTGATGGGAAATTAAGTTCTTCTGCAGCATAGTCTGATGATGATCCTTGAAAGCACACTACAACCCCCATAATGCAGTTTTCTTGCACAGTTGAAGCCACCAACCAACAAAGTTGGCACTAGGGGGAAATTAGCTGCAATATACAAGCAGGAAGGAACACCTTTATTGCCAGGAGTATAACACTTGGCTCCTGGCTACACTTCTATAATCCTTCATAATCCTTATATTCGCCAGCTGAGTAGAAGGGAATCCTTCTGGATACATCAAACCTCAGTATTGGCACCAAATGGTTTAAATGTAGAATTCGACATTAACGGTTTTATTTCTGATCGGTAATATTAATTTTTAATGTGATGGTATAACTACACCTTTTTTATATAAACACTTTGTTTTTTTATATAATCAGTTTGATCTTAGTCCATATTTTGGATTCTTTATAGTAATGTATATTGTTTTGAATGAATTTTATCATGCAATAGCGCATATATTATGTATGGGACAGCGATGACCGTGGGTTTCCTGATCTAGGGGAACTTTATAGTTTATGCATAAACAGAAGTATGGAACTTTCTCCAACTGCATTTGTACCCTATGGGGACATGGCTCCACTTAGTTATAATAACAGGTGGAGTTTGTTAACTTAGATGACTATGATTGGTTGTCTATAGGCCACATGTTGTGATGGTCACTTTATCTGCTGGTCTGCATCGTCACTTCCGCATCCGCCGACTAAGTTCCGGTCTTTGGAATGCAACACGTCCGGAAACAGGAAGTGACGTCACCCGCGACCATCGCTGTCTCCAGGACAGGACGTCCTATTGTTTGTACCATGCATGAAGCTATGCACTGGGCTACAGTGCTGTGTTTGTGAGTACACTTATTTTAAATAAAGCAGGATTTGATATATTTTATACGGAGAGCACTAGATGTTTCCTTTTATTTTTATGATGCCAATGATTGATCCTTTGCCTGAGAGGTCGTTCTGATGAACATCTTTATACAAGCCAGCATCTGTCCATGATTGGGACAACATGCGCTATTTGGCTCCTGTCATAAGAGCCAGACAAGTGAGGTAAGCTGCTAAGATTACTGGTGGAGGTGGAGTGGCACTGAAGCACTTTAATCATCTGATCACCGGCATTTAGGCACTGGGTGCTTTCTATTAAGGACTTCCTTTTTACCAGCGCTGCACTTTTCTCTCTGATTGGACTTTCTAGATATAGGATTTGTAAAAAATTGCCTATAGTGTACAGCTACTTATCTTATGAGAGACTGCGCTGATTGATTTTTATTACTGTGATCCTTATTGAATTTATTACAATTTAGCTGCAGTCATGGATGTGTTCCAATTTCTAGAACAACGGGTTGTGAAGATTGATGAAATTTTTTCTAAGAAAACCTGTAATGAACCAACCAATGATCGGTTCCAGATATTTAGGAAATTGGGACATTTATTTGAAAAGAAGGTCAAAGCATGGTGGGATATTACTACCTTTGAGCAATATATATCAGCTAAAATGACCCCTAGATGACTTAGGTGGGATGTGCCAGCCAATGATGGATTATTTGACGATGATTCGATCAGTGAATGGAGTGATTTCTTCACCAGAAAGGGGGTGGAATTGATGGAAATCCTACTGGTAAGGAAACAGCGTAAAATGAAGACATTAGAATCTCAGATTCGGGAGTTGCAGGGTGATCTAGAGCCGTATAAAGATTCAGAGGAATTTTTCAAACTCTCAAGTGAATTAAAACAGAAATTAGCTAAATGGGATATGGTCAAGAAAAAGAAAAAATTTATAAGAGATTTCAATGATTATAATGGGGGAACTATCTATAAATGGCAGTTAAAGATTCCATCTGGTCCCAATATCGATACCACTATCCCTGATCAGGAGGGGTTGATTATACGTCCACACCAGGGGTGTATATGACACCTAGGTTTACTTATACCGAACGGTTTAATTCTATGCCCTACAGAAATCAATACACGCCCTATAAGCAAGATTACTCCCAGTGGGCGGAGGCCCCTAACCGAAGAGGAAATGGAAGAAAAGGAAGGGGATCATTTAGACATTCTAGTAATACACATAGAAGAGGGGGTCCCTCCCATACAGCATCTAATGAATATGGGTATCAACAATCTCCCATGAGAAACAGGCCCCCAGGAAACAGGGGGTATGTGTCCCATGGAACAACCCGGGGCCAGGGTCCATATAGAAATCCAGGAAGTGGCTTCCGGGGAAGAGGGAGAGGTCATGCTGGTGGGCATTTTCCATTAACCGCCAATAGATATGCCCCTCTCCAGGAACACACCCCCAGGAGGGAAGGGGATTTCAGGAACCCCAGAATGGACCAGGGGGAGGGATGGTGGCACTCCCCACATATACAATCCCGAGAAGGGGAACAATCCCGAAAGAGCAAAGAAAGAGAGGAAAAAGAGGGGGGAAAGGGGTTCATAAAGCCAAAACCTCAATAGATGAGGGTATATATAATCTAAGTGGGGTGGAGCTTACCCAGGATGAAATACGCACTCCAGATAGAGGGCTAAAATTTGGTCCAGTGAATAATTTGAATACGTTTCAGGCATATGTGAACATACATAGGTATATTAGGTGCTTAAATTTAAAAAAATATTTTTTAAATAACCCGGGTGGACGCAGATTGGGAGTAGGTGCACTTAATCACCACTTCAATCTTCGAAATAAGTCAACATTTAATCCTCTCAATAAGGATAATAAATATCTGGATGTATTTCAACAGAAAGTACTATCCGATTTAGGAACCCTCAAGGTGAGGAAAGTGGTAGATCCTCAGTTTCTAAGGAACGGAATTAAAAATCTGGAAAGTAGAAAGAATATTGTAATCAGACGAGCCAACAAGGGCGGTGGGCTAGTGGTTTTAAGTAAAAGCTATTACCTGTCAGAAATGGACCATCTTCTAAGTGACAGAGAGACGTACCAACTCCTAAATAAAGATCCTAATGCTAGCCTATAAGGGTGAATTGCATACATTGGTGGAAAAAGGAAAGACAGATGGGTACTAACTAGGAAGGAGGCCTCCTGTTTGGATCCTCTCTTTTGTCGAATGCCTATCAAATATTTTCTACCGAAAATTCATAAAGATATGGTCAACCCGCCTGGCAGACCTATAGTTAATGGTATTGACTCAGTGTCTGCCAGGTTGGGCCAATATATCGACCATTTTCTTCAACCCTTGGTTATGAAAACAGAGGCCTTTTTGAAAGACACAAAGCATGTCATACAGATCTTTGAGGAGTTAAAGTGTAGAACATCAGTTTACCTTGTGACAGCGGACATGAGTTCCCTGTACACAATTATAGGGCATGAAGCAGCTATCTCCTCGGTGAAATGGGCCCTGGCAGCTTCTAATTTACCAGAGAAGTTGATTGAATTCCTATTGGACAGTTTGCAGTTCTGTTTAACTAAGAACTATTTCTGGTATGGTAATCAATTTTACCTACAATCCCGGGTCGTTGCGATGGGAGTCCATTTCGCTCCCAGTGTGGCAAATATTTTTATGGCCCACTGGGAGCGAGAGGTGGTATTTGCTGAGCGCCCGCCTGAGTTGAAATGTTATAGACGTTTCATAGATGACATAGTATTAGTATGGGAAGGTGACTTACCTGGCTTGGAGGCGTTTATGCACAGATTGAACTCCAATTCTAGGAATATCACTCTATCTTGGAATGTCAGCCAAGAACGTATCACATTTTTAGATCTAGAGATCATTAGAGAGGAGGATCATTTCTGTATGGTTAATCACTTTAAACCAACCGATAGGAACGCCTATATTCCCCTGCGGAGTTGCCATCACCAGAGATGGTTGGGCAATATCCCCAGGGGACAATTTATTAGATTAAGACGCAACTGTTCACGTGAAGAGGATTATATTGAACAAGCCAATGTACTTTCAGCTAGATTTCAACAAAAAGGTTATAACAAGGAATGTTTAGATCATGAAATACACAGAGTTGGTGCTATGGATAGAAAAAGGTTAGTAGCAGATACTGAGAAGAAGGATAAGGATGAAGGTCAACAATTCAAAATAATACTAGATTACAATGTCCAACATAAGAAACTGGAAAGACTATTTCAGTAGAATTGGCCTATCCTTAAACTGGATAAGGTCCTTGGCCCAGTGCTTCCAGCAAGACCCCAGTTTATCTACAGGAGGGCATCTACACTGAGGGATAGAGTGGCCCCAGGTATTATAGATCCTCCCAAGCAGATAGAAAGTAAACTTTTTTCTTTCCTCAAAGGTTATTATGCCTGTAGGCGTTGTAAGGCCTGTAGGAGTTCCAGAATTAATATAAAAAACCGCAAATCATTTACAGCTACAGCCACGGGTAAAGAACATGAGATTCGCCAGCTCATTACGTGCCACATAGTAGGTGTGGTATATATGCTGGAATGTGATTGTGGCCATCAAGTGGATGATACACCGTGCATTACTCGACCGCTTAGAGTACAAGAAATGGGCACCGACATCGACATTTACTAAACGCCAAAAAATATAATTAAGACCTTGAGGATGTCCGGAATGTTGCGGATGTCCGTATTATTGGAAACTCCTTTCTTTTTTCAAATGAAAGATAGACGAACCCTCCTAGATATTATGGACCCCGGTGAGATAGGGAGTCACATCTACGGGAGGACATCTATTTGACCCCAGAACGACCTTCGTGACCCGGTTCCTGGAATAGGTCAAATTCCTATCCGGTTAAGATGACTTTATCAGAAAGGTCAAAGAATAC
>BLSH010555641.1:1010720-1026821 GCA_018402905.1 Glandirana rugosa
GATTCAATTGTTTGAGGTGGACAATAATATTGCTTCACCTCGGCACAGGGGTATCCCATGTTTACGTCAACCTCTTTCAAGGTGTGAAGACAAATTCGTACGCCAACTGCATTTGTACCCTATGGGGACACGGCTCCACTTCGTTATAATAACAGGTGGAGTTTGTTAACTTAGATGACTGATTGGTTGTCTATAGGTCACATGTTGTGATGGTCACTTTATCTGCGGGTCTGCGTCGTCACTTCCGCATCCGCCGACGAAGTTCCGGTCTTTGGAATGCAACACGTCCGGAAACAGGAAGTGACGTCACCCGCGACCATCCTTGTCTCCAGGACAGGACGTCCTATTGTTTGTACCATGCATGAAGCTATGCACTGGGCTACAGTGCTGTGTTTGTGAGTACACTTATTTTAAATAAAGCAGGATTTGATATATTTTATACGGAGAGCACTAGATGTTATTTCCTTTTATTTTTATGATGCCAGTGATTGATCCTCTGCCTGAGAGGTCGTTCTGATGAACATCTTTATAAAAGCCAGCATCTGTCCATGATTGGGACAAAATGCACTATTTGGCTCCTGTCATAAGAGCCAGACAAGTGAGGTGAGCTGCTAAGATTACTGGTGGAGGTGGAGTGGCACTGAAGCACTTTAATCATCTGATCACCAGCATTTAGGCACTGGGTGCTTTCTATTAAGGACATCCTTTTTACCAGTGCTGCACTTTTCTCTGTAATTGGACTTTCTAGATATAGGATTTGTATAAATTGTCTATAGTGTACAGCTGCTTATCTTAAGAGAGACTGCGCTGATTTATTTTTATTACTGTCATACTCCATACTGCTTCATACTCCTTTATGCTCCTATAATCCTTCCTACTCCATAATCCCATACTCCTTCTTCATGCTCCTATAATTCTTCATACTCCATAATCCTTCATACTCAATACTCCTTCATACTCCTATAATCCTTCATACTCCTTCATGCTCCTATACTCTTTCATACTCCTTTCATGGTCCCATATTCTTTCATGCTCCCATACTCTTTCATGCTCCCATACTCCAGTTGCGTACTAACGCGGGGGGGGGGCGGTCCACCCCGGGTGCCATACATTGGGGGGGGGGGGGTGTCAGCAGGGCCACTGGATTTGATCTCAGCAGGGGGGTGAGGTACAGCAGGTGGCGACTCCTAATTCATGTCCACGAATATAATAATCTCCGGCTGTATACTTGTGTAGATAAACCTCTTCACCGGGTCCCCTGTGTTCGGCGGGGACCAGGAGACAGGCAGCGGACTATTTCTTCATTTTCCGGCCATGGATTAATCAGCCGCGGCGCTCTCGGCGGCTTTAGAGTATTGATATAGAAGAGAGCGGCATGCGCTATTCGGATTAATCCGCGGTCGCCGAAAATGAAACTCCTTTATACTCCCATTCTCCTTCATGTTCCTGTAATCCTTGCTTACTGCTTCATGCACCCATACTCTTTCATGCTCCCATACTGCTTCATGCTCCCATACTCCTTCATGCACCCATACTCTTTCATACTCCCATACTTACTACTTCATGCTTCCATTCTCCTATACTCCTTCATGCTCCTATACTCTTTCATGCTCCTATAATCTTTCATACCCCATACTCCTTCATGTTCCCATACTCCTTCATGCACTCATTCTCTTTCATACTCCCATACTTCTTCATGCTTCTATTCTCCTATACTCCTTCACGCTCCCATAGCCTTTTGTGCACTTATACTCCTTCATGCTCCTATACTCGTTCATGCTCCCATACTGCTTAATGCACCCATAATCTTTCATGCTCCCATACTCCATGTTACCTTTGATGAACACGGCTATCAGATCCCTGCCCTCCCCACTCACTCCTGACAGTGCACCGGCTAATCTTACCCTGCGCTGTCACTACCATAACAATGCCACACTCCGCTGCATCCAGCACAAAGATTTTTCAGCTTGCGGGACAAAAATCTAGGTGCCAGCAGCCTGAGAGCGATTGTTTCCAGGCTAATTTAAGCAATTAACCCTTTCTCTGCCACCACTGACCTTTGTTTTCCGGAAGGGTCAGGGCTTCCACCAATTTAGCATTACCAATTATGATTTTAGAATAATCACCTGTAACACACACTGTCACCACAAACAGGTATATTCAGATGATTTATTCTAAACAGTAGCACTCCTTCAAGAGCCAGGTTAGTTCATAGTTTGATTTAAGAGTTTAGGGACAAGATCGACACTTTTAAAAATACGGTTTTAATAATGAAAAGGTCAAAATGGGTGCAAATAAAATATTTACAGAAAAAGGTATTTCAAAGCAGTAAAGACATAATACACAGCAACAACGAGATAAGGTAGAATTAAGGAGGAAAGATACTTGCAATTAATGTCCTTGGTTGAACAGAGTTGGTCGATGATGCAAAAGGGTTCTCAACTTGTAGATGTTCCTCATTTGATGGTAATAAAGAGAACTAAAACTGTCTCTTCAGATCCCTATTTCTAAGGGACCAAAGGGGTGGGGCCATATGCCCCTGACCACTCAAATGGGTAAGGAGGGTCTGTGGGCTGTCCAGGGTGGATGATAGCATAATGACCCCCCTTACACACAGTTTTCATACCAATATTCATATCTCCCAATATGTACAGGGTGTATTCCTGAAACGGAGAAATTATGGTTCGGCATTGAATTTCATGTTCATAGATATCAAACACAGGGTAGCTAAAACACACTTGTCACCTAGGAGGCATCTGACAGTGATCTTCCCTCTTGTATGTATCTAGTCATGCCTGGACTCAATTTGCTCAGTATAAAACTCTGCATTCAAATATGTACTCTTTAGTAAGGTGTCACGTTCCTGTATGAATTTATGAATTGTGTAGATTTCTTAAGTTTTGAATTGGGTAGAGGTCTCTGAAAGGTCAGTTCTGCTCTGAATGCCCCTTTACGACCCTCATTAACTCTGAGCATATTTGGTGGCATGCTCTGTATTCTTAATGGATCTGGTTATAGTTTTACGATAGGCCTGGACAGCAAAACCAGGCATCCTGGTGACTAAATTAGCTGTTTACAGCCCGGCACAGACCCACAGTGTTGGGTTCTGATGTCTGTAAGCTGAGATGACGGTTCTTTTAAAGTGAGCTTAGGAATTCCATGACTGAAGGGGGGGAGTGAAGTACTCTGCAATGTGTGTCTGTTAGGCTAAACTGTCATGGCTGTAGGCTGATTTCTGAACAAGATGGCCATTAGCTACGGCTTTTCATGTGTCTAGCATGTGATATCATTACACTCCCATACTCCTTCATGCTCCCATGCTCCTTCATGCTCCCATAATCCTTTGTGCTCCCATACTCATTTGTGCACCCATACCCCTTCATACTCCTATACTCCTTCATGCTCCCATACTCCATCATACACCCGTACTCCTTCATGTTCCAAAATTCTTTCATTCACCCATACCCCTTCATACTCCCATACTCCTTCATGCTCCCATGCACCTGCCGCTCCATAGAGAAGAATAGAAGTTCCGATTGGGTCCTCCTGAAAAACGGAAAAGTGAGCCTAATCAGAATGTCCATGTGGGGCCATACTCCTTCATGCTCCCATACTCTTTCATGCTCCCATACCCCTTTGTGCTCCCGTACTCCTTAATGTTCTCATACTTTTTCATGCATCCATACCCCTTCATACTCCTTCATGCTCCCATACACCCACCGCTCCATACAGAAGAACAGAAGTTCCAAATGGGTCTGCCTGAAAAAAAGACAGATGAGCCCGATCAGAAAATCTGTGTGAAAGGGGCCATGCTCCTTCATGTACCCATTCTCTTTCTTGCTCCCATACTCCTTTATGTTTCCATGCTCCTTTGTGCTCCCATACTCCTTCATTTTACTATACTCCTTCATTTTACCATACTCCTTGTGCACCCATACTCCTTCATGCACACATGCCCCTTCATATTCCTATACTATTTCATACTCCCATACTCTTTCTTGCTCCCATACTCTTTTATGCTTCCATACTCCTTCATGCTTCCATACTCCTTCATGCTTCCATACTCCTTCATGCTTCCATACTCCTTCATGCTCCTATATTCCTTCATACTCCTCTACTCCTTCATGTTCCTGTACTCTTGCATGTTCCCATACTCCTTCATGCTCCCATACCCCTTCATGCTCCTATACTCCTTCATGCTCCTATACTCCTTCACAGTCCTATACTCTTTCATAGTCCTATACTCTTTCATGCTCCCATACTCTTTCATGCATCCATACCCCTCCGTGCTCCTATACTCCTATATTCTTTCATGCTCCCATACTCCTATATTCTTTCATGCTCTCATACTCCTTCATGCTCCCATGCTCCTTCATGCTTCCATACTCCTTCATGCTCCCATACTCCTTCATTTTACCATACTCCTTCATGCGCCCATACCCCTTCATAGTCCTATACTCTTTCATGCTCCCATACTTTCATGCACCCATACCCCTTCCTGCTCCTGTACTCCTATATTCTTTCATGCTCCCATACTCTTTCATGCACCCAGACCCCTTCGTGCCCCTATACTCCCATATTCTTTCATGCTCCCATACTCCTTCATGCTCCCATACTCCTTCATGCTCCCATGCTCCTTCATGCATCCATGCTCCTTCATGCTCCCATACTCCTTCATTTTACCATACTCCTTTGTGCACCCATACTCCTTCATGCACCCATGCCCCTTCATACTCCTATACTCCTTCATACTCTCATACTCTTTCATGCGTCCATACTCCTTCGTTCACCCATACCCCTTCATGCTCCTATATTCCTTCATACTCCTCTACTCCTTCATACTCGGAGTACTCTTGCATGCTCCCATACTCCTTCATGCTCCCATACTCCTTCATGCGCCCATACTCCTTCATGCGCCCATACCCCTTCATGCTCCTATACTCCTTCATAGTCCTATACTCTTTCATGCTCCCATACTCTTTCATGCACCCATACCCCTTCCTGCTCCTGTACTCCTATATTCTTTCATGCTCCCGTACTCCTATATTCTTTAATGCTCCCATACTCCTTCATTCTCCTATACTCCTTCATGCTCCCATACTCCTTCATGCTCCCATACTCCTTCATGCTCCCATACTCCTTCATGCTCCTATACTCCTCCATGCTCCCATACTCCTTCATGCTCCCATACTCCTTCATGCTCCCATACTCCTTCATGCTCTCATGCTCCTTCTTGTGCCCATACCCCTTCATGCTCCTAAACTCCTTTATAGTCCTATACTCTTTCATGCTCCCATACTCTTTCATGCACCCAGACCCCCTCATGCTCCTATACTCGTATATTCTTTGATGCTCCCATACTCCTATATTCTTTCATGCTCCCATACTCCTTTATTCTCCCATACTCTTTTATGCTCCTATACTCTTTCATGCTCCTATACTCTTTCATGCTCCTATACTCTTTCATGCTCCCATACTCTTTCATGCTCCCATACTCTTTCATGCTCCCATACTCTTTCATGCTTCCATACTCCTATATGCTCCCATATCCCTTCATACTCCTGTAATCCTTCATGCTCCCATATACCCACCACTATAGAGAAGAATAGAGGTTCCGATTGGGTCCGCCTGAAAAACTTCAGGTTAGCCTGATCAGAATGTCCCTGTGAAAGGGTCAATGCTCCTTCATGCACCCGTACTCTTTCATGCTCCCATACTCCTTCATGCTCCTATACTCTTTCATGCTCCTATACTCCTTCATGCTCCTATACTCCTTCATGCTCCTATACTCTTCCATGTTCTTATACTCCTTTATGCTTTCATACTCCTTCATGCTCCCATACTCCTTCATGCTCCCATACTCCATGATCCTATACTCTTCCATGCTCCTATACTCCGTTATGCTCCCATACTCCTTCGTGCTCCCATACACCTTCATGCTCCCATATTCCTTCATGGTCCTATACTCCTTCATGCTCCAATACTCCTTCATGCTCCTATACTCCTTCATGCTCCCATACTCCATGATCCTATACTCTTCCATGCTCCTATACTCCGTTATGCTTCAATACTCCTTCATGCTCCCATACTCCTTCATGCTCCCATACTCCTTCATGCTCCCATACTCCATGATCCTATACTCTTCCATGATCCTATACTCTTCCATGCTCCTATACTCTTCCATGCAACTATACCCTTCCATGCAACTATACTCCGTTATGCTTCAATACTCCTTCATGCTCCCATACCCCTTCATACTCCTGTACTCCTTCATGCTCCCATACACCCACCGCTCCATAGAGAAGAATAGAGGTTCCGATTGGGTCCGCCTGAAAAATGGACAGGTGAGTCCGATCAGAATGTCCCCATGAAAGGGGCCATTCTCCTTCATGCTCTTATACACCGTCATACTCCCGTACTCCTTCATGTTCCCATACTCTTTCAATACGTTCCCACAGTTTGCACACTCTGGCTCATCCATCATTTAGCATATATTACTGTGCATTGCACTTTACTACTAGTTTTTTTTTTGGAGAAGGGTGTATTCTGATATTTATAATTCTCTCAGATGTACAGTAAGAGAGATGGCAGATATCCAGCTGATCCTGGCAGTGACATTGGCCAGCATTCATCCGCTTTATTACAAAATATGCCCCACAGCACTAAAATCCCGGGTATCGGTGTAGTACCGACCCCTGCCCTGCAGGAGGCAGCAGCGTACAGAAGTCTGCAATGCTGAGCTTAGCGTGCCGCACAGCCAGTGGTCGGCTCCGTGTCCATATTTGTCATCGTACGACTCTCCACCCCCTTCTCAGAAACGGGACGTAACCATAGAGAGAGAGGGCGGGGCGGAGCGGCCGGGGTCATAGAGAGGCAAGTGGGAGAGGTGGGACGATCCGGAAGTGAAGGTGAGAGCTGAGTACGGTGCTGGAGGACCGAGAATTACCGGGACGGGAGGGGTGGATGGAGGGGAAATGACAGTCCAATACAACGGGGGTTGGGTTACTGCTCCGTGTGCGCACTGCCACAGATGCACAGTATACACTGACACTGGTGCGCACTGTATACACTGACACTGGTGCACTGTATACACTGGTGCACTGTATACACTGACACTGGTGCACTGTATACACTGACACTGATAGGTGCGCACTGTATACACTGACACTGGTGCTTTGTATACACTGACAGGTGCGCACTGTGTACGCTGACACTGACCGGTGCGCACTGTATACACTGACACTGACCGGTGTGCACTGTGTACACTGACAGGTGCACACTGTATACACTGACTGGTGCGCACTGTGTACGCTGACACTGGTGCACTGTATACACTGACACTGATAGGTGCGCACTGTATACACTGACTGGTGCACACTGTGTATGCTGACACTGGCGCACTGTATACACTGACACTGACTGGTGCGCACAGTATACACTGACTGGTGCGCACTGTGTACGCTGACTGGCGCACTGTATACGCTGACACTGACTGGTGCGCACTGTATACACTGACTGGTGCTCACTGTGTACGCTGACACTGACTGGTGCGCACTGTATACACTGACTGGTGCTCACTGTGTACGCTGACACTGACTGGTGCGCACTGTGTACGCTGACTGGTGCGCACTGTGTACGCGGACTGGTGCGCACTGTGTACGCTGACTGGTGCGCACTGTATACTCTGACTGGTGCGCACTGTATACTCTGACTGGTGCGCACTGTATACAGTGACACTGACTGGTGCGCACTGTATACATTGGTGTGTACAGTATACGCTGACACTGATTGGTGTGCACTGTGTGCGCTGACACTGATTGGTGTGCGCTGACACTGATTGGTGCGCACTGTGTGCGCTGACACTGATTGGTGCGCACTGTGTGCGCTGACACTGATTGGTGCGCACTGTGTGCGCTGACACTGATTGGTGCATACACTTTAGAATGTAAGATTAAAGTGGAAGCCCATGAACATGTTATAATGTTATGTTATGACCTTCAGTCCATTGTGTATTTATGCGCAAATATCCCATGTATTGTAAATAGTACAGTCACCTCACTGCTGAAATAAATGTTGTATTTGTGGTGTATGCCTCTACACTGTTCTTGTGTTTTACAATTCCACCAGAAATGGCCAATTGTCAGCGCAGATACTATGGTAACAACCAAAACTGTAAATAAATACCGAACAGGATGTATGGTAATGTCTACTTATCTAATACCATGGGAGGGATCAAGTCCAGATAAGTTCACACCAAGGCTGCGCTGGCTAGATGTAGAAAGGGCTTCTGAAGAGACAAAAAGGAGAAGGTCCATAAAGTTCGTTGCTGTCACAAAGGAAAGAGTGAAGGCTGTCTCCAGAGTATGCAAGGAAAGAACGGTGGTTTCCGGTAGAGCTGCACGATTAATCGTATTAAGATCGCGATCTCGATCTACCCCCCCCCCCCTCCGCAATCTCAATTGGGCATTGCCGCGATTTTCAGTGCAGTTAAAAGGAGTCTGACTTGGGGGCGAATCAGCGCGATTTGACAGTAATAAAAGTGCCTGAAGTCTTTTGAAGTCAGAGCGGCTTGAGTCTCAGGGGAACAGCCAAGTCTGGGCATACAGCCAACTTCTGAGTCATCATTGATACAAGAGATACTTCAAAAGACATTGAACGCTGAGTGAACTCCCCTTGTATAGATGTTTGGTTTAACCATTTAAAGACTAAATATTTCCTCACACTTGATGTTTACAAATAAAAATCCATTATTTTGTGCTAGAAAATGACTTAGAACCCCCAAACGTTATATTTTTTTTTAGTAGAGACCCTAGCCTAGAGAATAAGATGGCGGTTGTTGCAATATTTTATGTCACACGCTGTTAGCGCAGCAGACTTTTAAACGCAATTTTTTTGGAAAAATTACCCCTTTCAAAAACCTAAACAGTGCTGTTAGCCCATTTTTTTTTTTTGGTATATTTAATATATTATGCCGCGAGAATCGTGATCTTCATTCTAAGCAAAAAAAATCGTGATTCTCATTTTGGCCAGAATCGTGCAGCTCTAGTTTCCGGCACTTCCTGGTCTTCGTCTGGGGGAGTGTGTCATCACTTCCGGTTTCGGTGGGAGACACTGGAAGACTCTGGAGACAGCCTTTACTCTTTCCTTTGTGACAGCAACGAACTTTATGGACATTAAGCCCGCAGTGGCTGACACTGCAACGCGATTTGCACTACTACCTTTGTGAGTACCTTTGCACTTCTTGTTATAATAAAAATTTACGGTTTACACTTAGAGGCGCGCCTGCCTTCTCCTTTTTGAAAATACCACCAGAGTACACCCATTCCTGTCAGTGATGGGCTGTACACTGCACCCGGGTAAAGGAAATCTGCCGGTATTTGCACATGGGCTGGCTGAGTCGGTTCAGTGTAAGGGCCCAGTTTTTACTGACAGACGCAGCCTTCTCCTTGACAAGTGGGGTTTATGCACATCCTACTAGGAGTAGACTAGGCAAAAGAAAAAAAAGGCAAGCTGACCCCTCCCAGGGGGCTGTCCTCACTCAGCATATAACCCCCCAGCTCTGCATAGCATATCAGTTTTTTTTATGCCTAGTGCAAGGAGTTAGACCTGGTTCCCTATGGGATCTGCGGTTCCCCATTTTTCTTTCTTTTGCTTTTCCCAAGCTATCTGATGAAGACTGCTATCAAATAGCCGGCTGGGGCAAAGAGGATACCTCGAATCCTGAAATTTCCCCAGCACGGCCGATGGATGCGAGCTACCCTTAGCTTTGGCGGGGTCCGCCGCATCGTACCTGTTCCGTGCGGGGGGCCAGTGGGTGAACCCCACTTGCGTCTGAGTGACCGGGCTGCACTCGCGTCCAGGGGCGTTTGGCCTGCAGCATCCTTCCCCACCTGCGGGGAGGAAGGTCTGCTACCGGGTGGCTACCCGCTACGCCCGTCGGATTGGTGAGTGACCCCCCTCGCACCCCCGCGCTAATAGTACCGCCATGCGGCGATCCGCCGCCATTTCGCCTGAGCCACGGTCAGAGGCCATTTTGCTGTAGCCACAGCCATTTTAATGGCTGTTTTGTCCTCTTGTGACCGCTCGGCGGCCATTTTGCCGTAGTTGCGGCCTTTTTGGCATGTGTGTTTGGCCTCTTTGTGACCGCTCGGCGGCCATTTTCGGTATGCCTTCCTAAAGAAAACGTGCGTGTCGGCGCCGTTTCCTCCCTCTTCTCTTCTGGACAGCGGTGCAAGCACAGCTGCAGTAACAGCACAAAGCAGGGACGGACAGCACTCCTACTGGGACGCAGCGCTAGAAGGGCACTAACAGCAAGTATAGCTGACTTTCCCTGGGGTGTCGGTGGCGGTGGGCACAGTCCTCCTGGGCATTTACCCAGTTGCTCTGTGGGGCAGTTGGTGGGACTGCATAGTGGAGGTGTGTATAGGCCTAGCAAGTGTTCAGGTGGCACACTGGCGGCTGAACCTGTGGGTTCTTCTCCGGAGGGGTCCGTGGAAGCGCAAACTGCGCTGGGACCTCTGGTTCCCCTAGATCAATTAACTTCCATTTTGGGAGAGTTTTTCGCCCGGGGGGGCCGAGCCGTGCTAAGGGGGTGTCTAAAAAGCGTTCACCCCCCCCTCCGTCATCTGGGGAGGAATCTGAACCGGAAGGGGCCTCCGTGGTCACAGAGACCCCCGTGGAGCTCTCAGATGGTGAACTGGAGCCCTCGGATGGTGAGAAAGACCAGGGGGCCTCGGTGGAGCGCGGAAGAGCTCTGGTGGCCTAACTGATTTCTGTGAGTCATTGCGGCTGGACCAAGCCGGGGAGTCGCAGGAGACTGCCTACGTTTGTGGGTCCTTTAAGCCGTCACGGACCCCTAAGGCATATCCTTATGTCCAATTTTTTGACCAGTTTGTGTATAAGGAATGGCAGCGTCCGCAGAATTCCTTTTCACTGCCCAAACGTTTCTCTGTGCGCTTTCTCTTTGAGGACAGTCTTTTGCAGAAGTGGGCATCCCCCCTCAGTGGACCCTCCGGTGGCTCGCCTGAATAAGGCAACGACCATTCCCTTGGAAGGGTCTCCGTCTTTGAAGGATCCGGCCGATAGGCGGACGGAGGCGGTATCCAAGGCATTGTTCTTGGTGGCGGGGGCGGCCATGAGGCCAGCTCTGGCGTCGGCCATGGTGGCACAGTCACTTACGGATTGTGCGACAGAATTGCACAATGATTTGGGCTGCAGGTGCTCACCTGAGGCCTTGCAACGGGCTGACCACCTGATACAGGGTCTCCGGTACCTGTGTGACGCAGCCTTGGACCTTCTCCCCATGCTGTCGAAGATGTCTGTTTTTGCAGCCATTATCAGACGGTTGCTGTGGTTGCGGTGTTGGTTGGGTGACCACGCGTCCAAAAAGGGCCTCACTGACCTTCCTTTTCAGGGTGGTCGGCTTTTCGGGGCACAATTGGATGAAATCATTACGGATTTCACCAGGGGGGATGAGTACCTTTCTCCCAGAACCCAAGCGGCGGGATTACCGCCGTAAGCAGGGTCCTTCATTATCGGGCCAGAAGCGTTTTTTTTGTGCGCCCGGTTCAGCGGGCAAGGGCTCAAGGCCCGACAAGTCTGCCTCGGGTCCGGTAAGCGGCCCTGGCAGCGCAAGCCCGAAAAGACGGAGGAAAAGACCTCCTCCGCATGATGGGTTGCCCCCGCCCTACTCTCAGGTGGGGGGTCGACTTCTGGGGTTCGCAGACAGGTGGACTGCCGGATTTCCGACCGGTGGGTACGGGAAGTGGTGTCCTCTGGGTACAGGATAGAGTTCAGCACTCTACTCCCAGACAGGTTCTTCCCATCGAACTTGAGGCTTCCGCCGGGGTGTCGGGAAGCTCTCTTAGGGGCTGTTCAGACGCTGTCCGAACAAGGGGTGATTGTGCCGGTACCTCCATTGGAAAGGTTTTGCGGCTTCTATTCAAACCTCTTTGTGGTGCCCAAAAAGGGTGGGGTCAGGCCATCTCTGGATCTAAAAGCGCTAAATCACTTTGTGAAAGCGCGAAAATTCAGGATGGAATCTGTCCGCTCGGTCATGGCCACCCTTCACCAAGGGGACTTCATGGCATCTCTGGATATCAGGGACGCTTATCTGCATGTTCCCATTTGTCTCCGACATCAGCGCTTCCTGCGCTTTGCGGTAGGAGACCTACATTACCAATTTGTGGCACTTCCCTTTGGTCTGGCCTCGGCTCCTCGGGTCTTCACCAAGCTGTTGGCTCCGGTGCGGGCTCTACTGTGGCAGAGAGGCATTGCTGTGGTAGCATTCCCTTTGACGCCCTACTCCTGCGAGCGGAGTCAGCTTCAGCTCTGGAGGACAATGTTGCTATCACCATGGCCTGGATGAGAGACTTCGGCTGGCTGATCAACCTGCAGAAGTCGACGTTGACTCCGTCCTGTCGACTGGAATATCTGGGTCTAATAGTGGACACGGAGCAGGCAAAGGTGTTCCTACCTCCGGCCAAGTTGCTGACACTACAAGCAGCAGTGTGAACCCTGCTGTCACGTCGGTGGACCTCCTTACGGTTCTGTATATGCGGGTGTTTGGGCTCATGGTCTCGACCTTCGAGGTGATACCGTAAGCCTAGAGTCACACTCGGCTCCTGCAGCGAGCGATCCTGTTACGGTGGGACAAGTCTCCGTTGTCCTTGAACCAGCTGCTCAAATTGGATCATCAGACCAGGGGGTCGTTGACCTGGTGGCTTCGGGCCCCAGCTTTGACTTTGGGGAGGTCGTTTCTCCCCCTAAATTGGTCGATAGTAATGACGGACGCCAGCCTATCGGACTGGGGAGGGGTCCTGGGGCAGTTGTCTGCTCAGGGCCATTGGTCGGGGCAGGAATCTCACCTTCTTATAAATGCGCTGGAGTTGAGGGCAATCAGGCTCTGTCTCGCCCACTGGTCGGCAAGGCTGCGCGGCCTTCTGGTTTGGGTTCATTCGGATAACGCCACAGCAGTGGCATACGTTGAACCATCAGGGCTGAACAAGGAGCTCGGCAGCAGCTGCGGAAGCGGCCCACATTCTGAGGTGGGCAGAACTTCACGTGCCCGCAATCTCCGCCATTTGCATTCCGGGCGTAAAAACCTGGCAGGCGGACTCTGTCCCAGACACTGGATCAGGGGGAATGGTCCCTACATCCAGAGGTGTTCCGCCAGATTTGCCACAGGTGGGGCACGCCAGATGTGGACCTAATGGCATCCAGGCTCAATCACAAGGTGCAGACTTTTGTGTGCAGAACAAGGGATCCGTTGGCTGCTGCCATGGAAGTACTGGTAGCACCTTGGGTTCGGTGCCGGCTTCTGTACGCCTTCCCTCCCCTCAAGCTTCTACCGCGGCTACTGCGCAGGATAGAAGCGGAGGGGATCCCGACAATCCTGGTGGCTCCGGATTGGCCTCGGCGCCCTTGGTACGCCGACGTGGAGCGGATGGTGACAGACTTTCCCTGTCGACTCCCGCGTAGATCTGTAGTCACAGGGACCCATCGTGCACCCTGCTTTACCCTTGCTGGCTTTGACGGCTTGGCTATTGAGTCCCAGATGCAGAGGGATAGGGGTGTCTCTGACTCCGTAATCCCTGCCATGCTTAAGGCGCGTAAGTGGACTTCGCGCAAGATATATCATCGCACCTGGAAGGCTTATATTGCCTGGTGTGAGGTGGGGGGTTGGAACCCCCGCTCTTTCTCCATAGCTTGGGTGCTGGCTTTCTTGCAGCAAGGCCTGGATAACAAATTGGCTTTGAGTACACTCAGAGGCCAGATTTCGGCTTTGGCAATCTCTTTTCAGCGTCCGTTAGCGACGCATTCTTTGATCCGTACATTTGTACAGGGTGTACGCCATGTGGCTCCTCAGGTACGGTCGCCTTTGGCACTGTGGGACTTAAATTTAGTACTATCTGTACTGCAGAGACCACCATATGAGAGGATCAGGGATATTCCCTTACAATTGTTGTCACAGAAGGTGGCTTTTTTGGTGGCCTCCCTACTTGGTTTTTCATAAGGATAAGGCGGTGCTGCGTCCTTCTCCTTCGTTTCTGCCGAAGGTGGTTTCCTCTTTTCACATTAATGAGGACATTGTCCTTCCTTCACTGTGCCCACACCCGTCTCACCCCAAAGAGATTGCTCTACATTCTTTGGATGTCGTGAGGGCATTGCGGGTGTATTTGACGGCTACAGCTTCTTTCGGAAGTCTGATGCTTTGTTTGTGCTGACGGAAGGGCCGCGAATGGGTTTGGCGGCCTCGTCAGCTACTGTTCCTGTTGGATCAGACAGACGGTGACCCATGCGTATATGGCCCAGGGGCAAGAACCCCCTTTTTCAGGTCACGGCCCATTCCGCCAGGGCGATTATCTCTTCCTGGGCCTTCAGACACCAGGCCTCGGTGTGTCAGGTGTACAAGGTGGCTACATGGGCCTCGGTGCACACTTTTGCTAAGTTTTACAAAGTTGATGTTTAAGCATCCGCGGATGCTGCTTTTGGCCGCAAAGTTTTGCAGGCGGCGGTGTAGGCACGGCTGGCGCCTCCTGAGAGGTTTCTGTTGGGTACAGTTGTTATTGTTTACCCACCACTCTTTGAATGACACTGCTTTGGGACATCCCCACTTGTCAATGAGAAGGCTGCGTCTGTCAGTGAACGTAAGAGAAAATGGGATTTTTTAACTTGCCGTAAAATCCTTTTCTCTGAGTTCACTGACAGACGCAGCACCCACCCCTCTGTGTTGCATTTGTACGGCTTGTTACGAACTGATATGCTATGCAGAGCTGGGGGGTTATATGCTGGAGTGAGGACGGCCCCCTGGG
Source organism: Glandirana rugosa (assembly GCA_018402905.1). Taxonomy (NCBI): domain Eukaryota; kingdom Metazoa; phylum Chordata; class Amphibia; order Anura; family Ranidae; genus Glandirana; species Glandirana rugosa. The sequence goes on from BLSH010555641.1 coordinate 1,025,534, forward strand.
AGGGGTCAGCTTGCCTTTTTTTCTTTTGCCTAGTCTACTCCTAGTAGGATGTGCATAAACCCCACTTGTCAATGAGAAGGCTGCGTCTGTCAGTGAACTCAGAGAAAAGGATTTTACGGTAAGTTAAAAAATCCCATTTTTACACAGAAGTGTACCTGTCTACTAGAGCTGCATGATTAATTGTATTAAAATCGCGATCTCGATCTACCCCCCCCTCCCTCGCGATCTCCATTGGGCATTACCGCGATTTTCAGTGCAGTTAATGGGGTCCGACTTGCAGGGCGACTCAGCGTGACTTGACAGTAATAAAAGTCAATGCAAGTTGCCTGAAGTCTTTACTAAGTCGGAGCGACTTGAGTCTCAGGGGAGACTTCCAAGTCTGGGCAGAGAGCCAAGATTTGAATCACCATTGATAAAAGACGCTAAAAGAGATACAAAGTAATTTACTTCAAAGGAATGCACTCTGAATGAACTCCCCTTGTATAGATGTTTGGTTTAACCATTTAAAGACTAAATCTTTCCTGACACTTGCTGTTTACAAATAAAAATCCATTATTTTGTGCTAGAAAATGACTTAGAACCCCCAAACATTATATATATTTTTTTAGCAGAGACCCTAGAGAATAAGATGGCGGTTGTTGCAATATTTTATGTAACGCTGTTTGCGCAGCGGACTTTTAAACTCAATTTTTTTGGAAAATGTACCCTTTCAAAAAACTAAACAGTGCTGTTAGCCTTTTTTTTTTGTATATTTAATATGTTACGCCGCGAGAATCGTGATCTTTATTCTAAGCAAAAAAATTGTGATTCTCATTTTGGCCAGAATCGTGCAGCGCTACTGTCTACTTATGGCAACGCCTTGTTGGCTCATTGATCTGAATGGGTGGAGGAGTATTAAGTTGAACGTGTGCTTGACCCCTCCCTCCCCTCCCTCCCACAGCAGAACACACTCACCTTTCCTTCTTCCCCATAGCTCCATTCACCTGCTGGAAGCTGCCTCGTGTACATTGGGAGGTGCTGACATCATAATTGACATGGGACACTGGAGTGAGTCATGTGGTTCCCCATGCGCGGCAGCAGCTGAATGGAGTGGTGGTAGGAGTGAAGGAGAGGATAGGGCACTAACATGAACCTGTTACTGTGCTTGGAGAAAGCACAGGTTTCCTGTAAGATATTTTAAATACACTTCTCTGAGCTACAGCACTATTCCTAAGCTAAAAAAAAAACAAAGTTCAGGCACCAAAAATGACTTCATGTACCGGAATATCTTTCTAATCTCACTTCATGG
>BLSH010555641.1:1030263-1040850 GCA_018402905.1 Glandirana rugosa
TCCTTTGAGGTTTAGGATGACCCTCTTCTCCTCGGTTACCACTTTTATCGACACGTTATACACTGTCACACAGTGTCTGACTCTCCCTGTACATTTTTACATCTGAATTTTTAGGAAATGTACCTGAGTGGGGGGGGGGGGGTAAGGGGTAATATAATGGGTAATGGGGTGAAGCGTATTTTTGCATTGACGAAACCGTTACGATTTAACATAAATCTTTAAGTCTACATTTTTACATGTCCCTCTCAGTCTGTGACACACTGTCACATATTGCACAGCTATTTTCACCATTGGCTCCTCTTCTCCCAGTAGGATTTGGAGTTTCCTCATCTTTTCCACAGAATTGAAGTCTGGGATGAGAGCGGAGAGTCTCTGGAAGTGAGTGTCCCTCACTGATGAGTACTTGGGGCAGTGTAGCAGGAAGTGGTCCTCATCCTCCAGGACCCCCTGGTCACATTGCTGGCAGTCTACTCTCCCTGGGTTTGTAGGTCTCTCTCTCTCTTCTTTCTTTTTCTCTCTCCCTCTCTCTCTTTTTCTCTTTCTCCCTCCCTGTCTTTCTCCTTTTCTCCCTCTTTCTCTTTTTCGCCCTCTATTTCTCTCTCTCTCTCTCTCTCTCCTCTCCTCAATCAGAATTCTAGTGCTTTTAGGTGGGTTATCAATACAAATGTAGTACTGGTGGTATATTGCCGAGCAGCTTTCACATGACACTGCAGTATGCCTTGAAACCCTCAGCGTCTGACTACAGTAAAGTAAAATAAAATGAGGGGTTATGGGTTGTTGCACACATAGTAACTGCTTTTTACTCTCCTATTGATTAAGCCTCTTATGTTGTATATAATATACTGCTGCTACATGTGACAGGCACAGACTCTTGGTATGCAGAGTTCCAGCGTCTTCGTGACACGGTTCCATGTGTGGAGGTCCAGAGACTCCGAGAACACACAGACCAGGTCCTACACATCAGCTTCTCACATGCTGGGGACTTGTGTGCCTCTTGTTCTAAGGACTGTACAGTTAAGGTGAGCATAGGTAATTCCATGTTGTGTGTTGTTGTAAGTGTACAGGGCATGTTGGACCTCCACCTTTATTTGCTTTTTGTCCTATCTGCAGATCTGGAACACCAAACACCCCTTTACTCTCTTGCACAGTGCTAACATGAGACCCCATCACTGGAGCTACACACAGTTCTCGCAGTTTAATTATGATGACACACTCCTTCTGGTGTCTGGGGTTTTTGTGGGACCCCATAACTCCTCCGCAGGGGAAATTGCAGTCTTCAGTATTGGTAAGGTGATAAAATCTAAACTATTTTGCACATACAGTATATTTTCATTATGAACGTGTAAACACCTGTACATAGGTGATAGAAATCAATGTACATTTCTCTCTTCCGTCTCCCTATTTTCATGCTCTCTTCTCTCACCTCTCTCCTCATCCTCTCTTCTCCCCAACTCTCTTAACTTCTGTTCTGTTTCCTATCTCTCTCCTCCTTCATTCTTCTCCCTCTTTCCTTGTAGATGGGTTCAACCTTTTGTCTCGGGTAAGGAATAAGCCATATGATGTGTTTGGCTGCTGGCTTAATAACACCCACCTTATCTCTGGGAATCTTCACCGCATGGGTCGCATCACCTCCTGCTCCGTCCTCTGGCTTAACAAGGCCTTCCAGGTGAGCGACAGATAAACCTACTGGTATCAAATAATAAGATTATTTTTTTATTGTAGTTTGTCAGCAAATTGCAGCTGATGTCTGGTTTCTAGATCAACTGACACTTTTATTTCACACATTGTAAGAAACCATTCAGATTAAATGAATTAACCAAGTACAGGAAATGAAAGCCATATTGGTTGTCCATGACAATTTTTTTTCTGCATTAGCAAAATGGGGGCGCCACTCATTTAAACTCGCAATACACAGACATTTAATGATACATACAGCTATGAAATCTAGACTCTTCCCTACCTTTTTTTTTTTCTTTTAAGTTCTAATTTTAGCTGCAATTGGGCTCAATAAAAAGAAAGGAGACAGGCTAAAAGTTACTATTAGGAATGCAAGCTCCCTTCCTTGCCCAGTCACATTATCAAAGCAAAGGTAATAGTTATGTGACTTGTGCCAATGAATAGGAGTGATCCTAGGGAAATTAATTCAGCAGGGCACCAGAGCCCCTAGTTGCCCTGCATCAGTTCCCATAAATCCCTGTACCAGAGACCATGGCACCAATGTCTGTGGAGGGAGTTCAAATTCCTGCCTAGTTGCAGCAACTGGTAAGTTTTTGGGCTATTTACATTGCTCTCTTCCATAAAGTGGATACTAAAGCATCAAATTACTAATTTTAATTTAATTCCACTTTAATTGCAATGTGTCTTTTTAGGACGTTGAATCAGAAAACCTTAATGTGGTAAAGAGACTTTTCAAAATACAGAACCTGAACGCCAGCTCCATCCGTATGGTAATGGTGGCGGACTCTCCAGAACTCCTTGTGGAGGCCGGGGAGAAGGCTGATGAAACCATACAGGGTCCTACCAGACCACAGGAGAATGAGTGTATGGAAGAAATAGAAGAGGAGGATGGTGAAGAATATGGGGAAGGAAGGGATATTGTTGGAGAAGATGCTCAGATTGCAGCAGCCCTTCAAATGTTTGTGGACATTGATGCCCAAAATCAGCAACCGTTTCCACCTCCGATGACCAGGGATCAGGTGGAGACCAAAGTGGCCCAGCTGTATGCAAAATACCGGACATGTAGGCCCAACAGTCCTCAAAACCTTGAAGGGAACAAGAAATACCTCATCTTCACCACAGGCTGTCTCACCTACTCACCTCATCAGATAGGTACCCTGTCTTCTCTTCTTACTAGCAAAGCTAGTTTCATTCTTACAGATGAGTTGAGTTTAGAAAAAGCTGATAGCTGTCTTTATAGTACCACTGAAAACTAGTCTACCGCTTTGAGTGTGCTAGAGAAATGTCCCCACTGTAAGGGCTCATTTACACTTGCTTTGACTTAAACACATATTAAAGCGCCTACTGCTTCAACATGCTTTTTTGATGTGTTTTGATTCTTCTGCAATGCTTTGGTGGTACTTTTTTTAGGTTTTAATGAAGCTTGGCAGATGCCCTGTGCATATGTTGATCTCTCATACCTCCAAAACAAAGCGAATCTGAAGCTGAATTAAAGCATCTCAAAAACTTCAAGTGCTTCAAGCAAGCTTTGCTATAGTCTTCTATGGACGCTTTGAAGACACTTTGAAGCACCACTAATGGGACATGGGGTATAATTTTTGAAGCAAAGCAAAAGCAAGGTTTAAAAAAGGACTGTAAGCTAACAATTTTATTTAGTGACAGCAGCTTTAAATGGCATTCAGAACGCTCTAAAAATGCGTGTCCAATGCCATGTTTTGAAGCAAGTGTAAACAAGCCTTACAGTGCCACTGTCTGCCCACTTCTATTACTGAAAATACCGTCTGTCAAAATAATAGCTGGGACTTGCTCTGTAGCCTCCTCTTTGTAAACTAAAGATTCTGAATAGTGTGCTGAACATTGATAAAAACATTGCAATATAATTGTTACTTTATTATTATTGTTTTGTATTTACGTTCTTTTAATCATACAGTATGCAGATCGCAGGGGTGACATTTGTATATAATATCGGTCAAAACAACCCTACCAGTAAAAGAAAAAGTGTGTAATTTTTTTTTATATAAATATGATCCTCTTTAACCACTTCAGCCCCGGAAGGATTTCCAGCTTTAGGACCGGAGCCCTTTTTGCGATTCGGCGCTGCGTCGCTTTAACTGACAATTGCGCGGTCGTGCGGCGTTGTACCCAAACGAAATTTGCGTCCTTTTTTTCCCACAAATAGAGCTTTCTTTTGGTGGTATTTGATCACCGCTGCATCATTTCTGATCGCCGCTATAAACAAAAGAAGAGCGACAATTTTGCAAAAAAACCCAAATTTCTTAATTTTTGCTAAAATATAAATCCAAAAAAAATTATATAAAAAAACATTTTTTTTCACCGTTTTTGGCCGATTTATATTCTTCCTCATATTTGCGATAAAAAAAACGCAATCGGCGTTTATTGATTGGTTTGCGCAAAAGTGGTCACGTTTACGGATGATGAGAATTCATTTTTGGGGTTTTTATTTTTTTTTATTTTTTACTAGTAATGGCGGCGATCTGCGATTTTTAGCGGTACTGCGATATTTCTGCGGACATGTCGGAACATTTTGGCACTTTTTTTGGGACCATTGGCATTTATACAGCGATCAGTGCTATAAAAATGCACTGATTACTCTGTAAATGCCATTGGCAGTGAAGGGGTTAACCTGCAGGAGGCGCTCTAAGGGTTAACTATGTTCCCTGGGCGTGTTCTAACTGTATGGGGACTGCCCTAGCTGGGGAAGGGAAGTGGTCACAGCCTCCATGTACAGGAAGGCTGTGATCACAGCCCTTCCCCCTTCACAGTACGGAGGTCCGTGTTTACATACACGGACCTCCGTTCCTTCACTCCGGGGGGGCCATCGCGGGTAGCCGGCGGCAATCGAAGCCGCCGCACCCGCTCCCTGGCCCTCCCCGAGCGGGTGCCTCCGGCGGCGTGCGTGCGCTCACTAAGCTCGATCCCACAGCCGCCGTCGTATGACGGTGTTTTGCGGGAAAGAGCCACCTTGTCGCCGTCAATTGCCGACCAGCGGTCGGCAAGCGGTTAAACCCTTACTATCCTTTTAGTTAAACCTAAAAATTCCCCAAAAAGGGCCCTAAAGAAATTGGTGTGTGTGTGTGTGTGTATAAAAAAATATATACAGTATCTCACAAAAGTGAGTACACCCCTCACATTTTTGTAAATATTTTATTATATCTTTTCATGTGACAACACTGAAGAAATTACACTTTGCTACAATGTAAAGTAGTGAGTGTACAGCTTGTATAACAGTGTAAATTTGCTGTCCCCTCAAAATAACTCAACACACAGACATTAATGTCTAAACCGCTGGCAGCAAAAGTGAGCATACCTCTAAGTTAAAATGTCCAAATTGGGCCCAATTAGCCATTTTCCCCTCTCATGTGTCACGTGACTGGTTAGTGTTACAAGGTCTCAAGTGTGAATGGGGAGCAGGTGTGTTAAATTTGGTGTTATTGCTCTCATTCTCTCATACTGGTCACTGGAAGTTCAACATGACACCTCATGGCAAAGAACTCTCTGAGAATTGTTGCTCTACATAAAGATGGCCGTCTAGGCTAGAAGAAGATTGCCAAGACCCTGAAACTGAGCTGCAGCACGGTGGCACACACATCCAAGACGACCACTGCCTTGCCTCAGAAGCTGAGGGTAAAGGTGATGGTCTGGCCAAGCAGGTCTCCAGACATAAACCTTATTGAACATCTGTGGGGCATCCTCAAACGGAAGGTGGAGGAGCGCAAGGTCTCTAACATCCACCAGCTCCGTGATGTCGTCCGGAGGAGTGGAAGAGGACTCCAGTGGCAACCTGTGAAGCTCTGGTGAACTCCATGCCCAAGAGGGTTAAGGCAGTGCTGGAAAAAAATGGTGGCCACACAAAATTCACCAATAGTGTATAGAGTCAGGGATGGAGGCATCTCTCTTTTGCTGCTACAGACCACAGCAATTCTTCCCTCCATTCTTCCCACTCAGGGTGAACCTGCTCTCATCTGTGAAAAGCACAGGGTGCCAGTGGCGGCCTGCCAATTCTGGTGTTCAATGGCAAATGCCAATTGCACTCCACGGTGCCGGGCAGTGAGCGCAGGGCCCACTAGAGGACATCCGGCCCTAAGACCACCCTCATGAAGTCTGTTTCTGATTGTTTGGTCAGAGACATTTACACCAGTGGCCTGCTGGAGGTAATTTTCTAGGGCTCTGGCAGTGCTCATCCTGTTCCTCCTTGCACAAAGGAGCAGATACCAGTCCTGCTGATGGGTTAAGGACCTTCTACGGCCGAGTCCAGCTCTCCTAGAGTAATTGCCTGTCTCCTGGAATCTCCTCCATGCTCTTAAGGATGGGCTCCAGTTCCGGATTCAGTTCCGAACAAGCCCGAGCTCGCCAGGAAGTGAACCCTGCACTGTACTAATCACAGGCAGTGAGACATTTCTTCAATGCGCGGCTGCAGCGATCGGGGAATGTCTCATTGCCTGTGATTAGTGCAGTGCAGGGTTCACTTCCTGGTGGGCTCGGGCATGTTCGGTTCTGAACAAGCCCGAGCCCGTCCTTACTCTTGAGACTGTGATGGGAGACACAGCAAACCTTCTGGGAATGGCACGTATTGATGTGCCATCCTGGAGGAGTTGGACTGCCTGTGCAACCTCTATAGGGTCCAGGTATTGCCTCATGCTACCAGTAGTGGCACTGACCATATCCAAATGCAAAACTAGTGAAAAGATAAGTAGGGTGGAAAAAAAATGTTAGTGGCCTCCACCTGTAAAAGCATTCCTGTTTTTGGAGGCCGTCTCATTGTTCCCATCTCGTGCACCTGTTGTTAATTTCACTAACACCAAAGCAGCTGAAACTGATTAACAACCCCCTCTGCTACTTAAGAGCCGGTTCACACTGAGGCGGCATGACTTGCAGGGCAAAGCAAGTCGCGCCGTTCGAGGCTACCTCAGCGCGGCTTGCAAGGAGACTTCTTTACATAGAAGTCAATGCAAGTCGCGCTGAGGTCGCCCCGAAATAGTGCAGGAACCATTTTCTAAGTCGGAGCGACCTGAGTCGCTCCTATTCAGGTCGCTCCTATTAGAACGGTTCCATTGCACTGCATGGGGACGACTTGTCAGGCGACTTGAGTCGCCTGACAAGTCGCCTCAGTGTGAACCGGCTCTAACTGAGCAGCTCAATATCTGAAGAGTTTAATTGACTTGATACTCTGATTACTCTGCCCTCCAACCTTCCCTTTACCTGGAATACTTGGGTGTGGTCCTGAACGCATCCCAAGCAATAGCCTTCCCCCCTGAAAAGAAAGTTCTTTCTCTAAGAACACATGATCGCAATTTGAGATATAATAAGCATCCCACAATAAGAGTCTCAATGAGAGCTACCTTCGAGGCACTGCCATTCACCCATTGCCATTCAAGACTTCTCCAACTCAACATTTTTCCGACCTAGATAAAGCAGGCTCCTTCTCTTGAGTTTACTCATGCCAAGCAAGGAATTTCCTATCACTGGAACTTTATTACAAAAGACGCAAGTTTCTCACCCTGGGTAGTGTTCCAGTCCTTAACAGTCCAAAGAACATGGTCACTGGGGACCATCTTGGATCTCAGAGCAATCTGGTTGACCCTGAAGCACTGGATCCCCCCTTCTGAAGGGACACCTAATCTGGGTGCAGTCAAACTATGCCATGCTGTAGCCTTCTACAGTTATCAAGGGGGTACCAGGAGTCTGACTGCCTTGAAGGAAGCAAACCGGATAATCTCATTGACAAAAACTCACTGTCCAGCGATCCCAGGAGTGGACAACTGGAATGTGGCTTACCTCAACCACCACTGCCTGGATCAAGGGAAATGGGCCCTTCATCCAGATATTTTCAATCTGATATGCCACAAATGGGGGATTCCAAATGTGGACATCCTATCCTCCAGATTCAACAAGAAAGTTACCTCCTGTTTTTTGTTTGTTTTTTTTTTGCCAGAACCAGGGGTCCTCTAGCTCTAGTTTCAGCGTTAACCCTGTGGTTTCAGTTCCAAGAGGCCAGATACTCTATCTCAAGGCCCTCTATTCCATCCTGCATCTCAGTCTCTGGCTTTAACAGCATGCCAGTTGAAACCCCGGTCTTAAAAGATAGAGGGGTTTCTGAGTCTGCCATTCTTACCTTGCTAAAGGCAAGAAAAGCCTCTTCTAGGAAGATCTGTTATAATACCTGGATTTGATTTTGTTGCCTGGTGTGAACACAGACCCTTTGTGCCAGAGATAACTCTGTGCCTTGTATTCTGGCCTTCCTACAAACAGGTCTTGGACAGAACATGGTTTTATGCACTTTTACTTTCTCCTTTGTAGGTGTATCTTGTATTATGCCCCCATTGCAGCACCATGTGTTTCCTTGGGATCTCAACTTGATTCTCTCTGCCCTGCAGAAACCACCATTTGAACCTATCGGGGATATTTCCCGAGAAGATCTCTCCTCCAAAGCCTTTTGTGGTCACTATCATGTCTGTATGTAAGACTTAGTTCTGAATTGGTGGCCCTTAAACGTGTGAATTGGCCCTAAAGCAGTATTAACCACATGACCTCTGGAAGATTTACCCCCCCCCCTTCATGACCAGGCCATTTTTTTGCTATACAGCACTGCAATACTTGACTGACAATTGCGCAGACGTGCGACACTGTACCCAAATAAAAATGTATGTCCTTTTTTCCCCCCACAAATATAGCTTTTTTTTTTTTTTTTTTGTGATATTTGATCACCTCTGCGGTTTTTATTTTTTGTGCTATAAACAAAAAAGACTGACCATTTTGAAAAAAATAAAACATTTTATTGTTATTATACAGGATTTATATAGCGCTAACAGTTTACTCAGCGCTTTACAATGTAAAAGGGAGACAATACAGTTACAATACAATAAAATACAAGAGGATCAAGATGGCCCTGCTCAGAAGAGTTTACAATATAATGAATTATGTTGCAGCTTACCAATCCTTCGCTGTGGCTGCATTAGTTTTCTTTTTAGGCTTGCTTTTTTCCATTTTCATCTGGTGATCTAGCCAGTAAGTCTGTTGTTTTTCAACAAAAGGCTCTCTTGCAGTTAGAGGGATGAGACCGACCATTTAACACTGGCAAGGTGCTTTAAATAATCAGTGTTGAGGTAAAACCTTTATCCCAAAAGGTAAAAGAAAAATGTTTGCTGTAACTTATTATAAAGGGTGAAGTGGAGTTCAGCATCCATTTGTTACTGTATTTAAATCTGCTAGTTTTTCTAACACTGCCCTTCCCCAGACTGACAATGCTGTTGTCCAAATTTGCCCCCTGTGCTCATTCATCCAGAGTGGTGACTATACAATGCAGGAAGGGTGTTACTGGCCAGATCACTAGGGGAAAACAGAGGGGGAAAAAGGCCTAAAATAAAAAACGAATGCAGCCACCACATCTATTGATTGGTAAGCTGGAATTAACTACATTTTGGATTTAATACTGCTTTAAGATGTATCTGTTCTGTAAACCTGTAGTTCTGTATGTAAACCTGGGCCAGGAGTTTAAAGGGCTCATCTACTCACAATCCTTAAAGCGTAACTCCACTCCCTCTGGGTGATCTATGTACATTTCAAGGATTATAACAAACTTTGTTGCAGAATCCTACCTTTTTGTTATTCTGAAGAAATCCCTCTGTGTTTGTGCCTCCGTTCTGAGTGGGTCTAATGGGAGTGGTTTCATAATGAACTGTCAGGTGTGCAGCTCTTGGGCACTAATGATGAAAGCCGCTGGGTCTGCATCCCTTTAGATGTGTTCCTATTAACCACTTCAATACTGGGCACTTAAACCCCCTTCCTTCCCGGAACCAATTTTCAGCTTTCAGCGCTGTTGCAGTTTGAATGACAATTGCGCGGTCGTGCGACATTGTACCCATATGAAATTTTTATCATTTTTTTCACACAAATAGAGCTTTCTTTTGGTGGTATTTAATCACCCCTGGGTTTTTTAATTTTTGCGCTATAAATTAAAAAAAGACTGAAAATTTTCAAAAACAATACATTTTTTCTGCGTTTCTGTTATAAAATTTTGCAAATAAGTAATTTCTCTTCATAAATTTTGACAAAAAATGATACTGCTACATTTCTTTGGTAAAAAAAACCCCCAAATCTGAGTTTATTTGGTGTTGGCGGACAGACAGATGTGACGGGGACATACAGATGTGTTGTGTATGGTGACAGATGTGACGGGGACAGAGATGTTTTGGGACATACAGATGTTTTGGGGACTGTGACAGATGTTTTGTGTATGGTGACAGATGTGATTGGGGACATACAGATGTTTTGGGGACTGTTTTATGGGGACACTTATGTGTATGGGGACAGGGGTATCAGTGTGCTTGGTGCACTGTGTGGGGGCGATCTGTGACAAATTTCTGCATGAAATCATTATCATGCAGAGAGCTGTTACCTATCCGCAGATTCCCCCTCCCCACCCCCGCACTGAGCTCTCACTGAGCTCGGCGGGGGGAGAACTGTCACAGAGACGTTCGTCCCTGTTTACAATGTGACGGCTGTGATTGGACACAGCCGTCACATGATCGGGAGGGCCAATCACAGCGCCCATATCCCGATCTATGCTCAGCTGGATCCTGTGATCATAATGATCACAGGATCCAGCAGCAGCGCGGCGTGTGGCCGCGCTGCGAGCTCCCGTTCTGCAGGACGTAAATACACGTCCTGTCAGAACGGAGTAGCTCCCACCCGGCCGTATATGTACAGTGGCCGGGTGGGAGGTGGTTAAAAGTATCTCTCCAAAAATGAAATTTTTGTTGCAGGGGATGCCTGAAATCTGACATGTTAGGCAGGCTTCTGGGTAAATTGGTGAGCCAATCACACGGGGCGGCTCGAGTCACTCTCGAGTCACGCCCCCACCCCTCCCCCTTAGACGCCTATCCATTGTCG
>BLSH010555641.1:1049563-1060571 GCA_018402905.1 Glandirana rugosa
GCAACAGTTATTTGTTTTGTTCCCCTGGGTAGGTCGGCAGACAGTGCGTCATGTTGGTAGTGTGTGTAATGAGTAATGTGTGTGATGGTTGTACTGCGTGACAGACGGCTGGATGGGTCCCCTTGTTTTGTTTATTGACAACGTTGCCAATTTTTTATATATAATTGTGTTGATGGTACTTTGGTGCACACTTTTTGATATTACTATTTTGTATGCGATTTTATTCTTGACTAATAATAAAATTACCTTATTTAACTATGCCCTGTGTGTCCCCTTGATGGGCTCTTAGGTGTTCTTTACACAAGTTAGTGTTACAATGTAAAGTAGTGAGTGCACAGCTTGTATAACAGTGTAAATTTGCTGTCCCCTCAAAATGACTCAACACACAGCCATGTTTAAACCGCTGGCAACAAAAGTGAGTACACTGTTTGACCACCATTATTTTCCAGCACTGCCTTAACCCTCCTGGGCATGGAGTTCACCAGAGCTTTACAGGTTGCCACTGGAGTCCTCTTCCACTCAATGACGGCATCACAGAGCTGGTGGATGTTAGGGACCTTCCGTTTGAGGATGCCCCACATGCTCAATGGGGCTTAGGTCTGGAGAAATGCTTGGGCAGTCCATCACCTTTACCCTCAGCTTCTTTAGCAAGGCAGTGGTCGTCTTGGAGGTGTTTGGGGTCGTTATTATGTTGGAATACTGCCCTGCGGCCCAGTCTCCGAAGGGAGGGGATCATGCTCTGCTTCAGTATGTCACAGTACACGTTGGCATTTATGGTTCCCTCAATGAGCTGTAGCTCCGCAGTGCCGGCAACACTCATGCAGCCCCAGATCATGACACTCCCACCACCATGCTTGACTGTAGGCAAGACACACTTGTATTTGTACTCCTCACCTGGTTGCTGCCACACATGCTTGACACCATCTGAACCAAATAAGTTTATCTTGCTCTCAACAGACCACAGGACATGGTTCCAGTAATTCATGTCCTTAGTCTGCTTGTCTTCAGCAAACTGCGGGCTTTCTTGTGCATCATCTTTAGAAGAGGCTTCCTTCCGGAACGACAGCCATGCAGACCAATGTGATGCAGTGTGCGGCGTATGGTCTGAGCACTGACAGGCTGACCCCCCCTCCCACCCCTTCAACCTCTGCAGCAATGCTGGCAGCACTCGTATGTCTATTTCCCAAAGACAACCTCTGGATATGACGCTGAGCATGTGCACTCATTTTCTTTGGTCGACCATGGCGAGGCCTGTTCTGAATGAAACCTGTCTTGTTAAACCGCTGTATGGCCTTGGCCACCGTGCTGCAGCTCAGTTTCAGGGTCTTGGCAATCTTCTTAGAGCCTAGGCCATCCTTATGTAGAGCAACAGTTTTTTTTCCAGATCCTCAGAGAGTTCTTTGCCATGAGGTGCCATTTTGATCTTTCAGTGACCAGAGTGGGAGTGATAACACCAAATTTAACACACCTGAAACCTTGTAACACTAACAAGTCACATGACACCGGGGAGGGAAAATGGCTAATTGAGCACAATTTGGATATTTTCACTTAGGGGTGTTCTAAATTTTGTTGCCAGCGGTTTAGACATTAATGGCTGTGTGTTGAGTTATTTTGAGGGGACAGCACATTTACACTGTTATACAAGCCGTACACTCACTACTTTACATTGTAGCAAAGTGTCATTTCTTCAGTGTTGTCCCATGAAAAGATATAATAAAATATTTACAAAAATGCGAGGGGTGTACTCACTTTTGTGAGATAGAGTGAGTGTGTGTGTGTGTGTGTGTGTGTGTGTGTGTGTGTGTGTGTGTGTGTGTGTGTGTGTGTGTATATATACACACACGATATTAAAAGTGTAAACATCCCTATTAAAATATCAGGTTTCTGTGATTGTAAAAAAAAAATTAGACAAAGATAAATAATTTCAGAACTTTTTCCACCTTTTTAATGTGACCTAAACGGTACAACTCAATTGAAAAACAAACTAGAATAATGTAGTTGCATAAGTGTGCTCACCCTCTTATAACTGGGGACTGTAAACTGTGTTCAGAATTAAGCAATCACATTTAAACTCATTAAATAGGAGTCAGTACACACCTGCTGCCATCATTTAAAGTGCCTCTGAGTAACCCCAAATAAAGTTCAGCTGTTCTGGTAGGTCTTTCCTGACATTTTCTTAGTCGCATCCTAAAGCAAAAGCCATGGTCCACAGCATCAAAGGGATCTCATTGGTAAAAGGTATCAGTCAGCAGAAGGGTACAAAAGAATTTCCAAGGCATTAGATATACCATGGTACACAATGAAGACAGTCATCATCAAATGGAGAAAATATGGCAACAGTGACATTACCAAGAACCGGGTGTCCCTCCAAAATGAAAAGATCAAGAAGAAATCTGGTCAGGGAGGCTGCCAAGAGGCCTACAGCAACATTATCCACTTCAGCCCCAGAAGGATTTGCTCCCTTCCTGACCAGAGCATTTTTTGCGATACGGCACTGCTTCGCTTTAACTGATAATTGCACGGTCATGCGACGTTGTACCCAAGCAAAACTGTGACTGGGCTGTGCTCGCGTCCAGGGGCGCTTGGCCTGCAGCATCCCTCTCCGCCTGCTGGGAGGAAGGTCTGTTACCGGCTGGCTACCCGCTACGCCCGTCGGATTGGTGAGTGACTCCCCTCTCTTCCCCCCCCCCCCAGGGTTGCGGAGGGGGGGGGCTGGGCGTTTTACAGACTATGCCGGCCGGTGGAGGGTTCAGGGATACATTTTGCAGTGGATCGTCACCATTTTGCTGTAGCCGCAGCCATTTTGTGGGCTATTTTGGCCTCTAGTGGTGGCTCGGCGGCCATTTTGCCATAGTCGCGGCCTGTGTGGAGCATGTTTTGGCCTCTTGTGGCCGCTTGATGTGCCTGCTGGAGAAAACGTGCGGCTGGCGCCGTTTCTGCCTCTTTTCCTCTGGGACAGCATGGAAGGCACAGTGGCGGTGAGGGCTCCTGACAGGCGGTGAAGCACTCCTACTGGGACGCAGTGCTTGCAGGGCAATTATTACACAGCAAATATAGCTGGATCTCCCTGGGGTGTTGGTAGCGGTGGGTGCAGTCCTCCTGGGTATTCTCCCGGTTGTTCTGTGGGGCAGTGGTGGGGCTGCATTGTGGGGGTGTCAGGGCCTATTGGCCTAGCAAGTGTTCCGGTGGCGCAATGGCGGCTGAACCTGCGGGTTCTTCTCCGGAGGGGTCTGTGGAAGCGCAACCTGCACTGGGTCCTCTGGTTCCCCTGGATCAGTTAAAGTCCATATTGTGGGAGTTTTTTTCCCCGGGAGGTGCTGAGCCGTGCTAAGGGGGTGGCTAAAAAGTGTCCACCCCCCTTCTTCAGGGGAGGATTCTGAACCGGAAGGGGCCTCGGCGGTCACGGGGCCCCCCGTGGAGCTCTCAGATGGTGAACTGGAGCCCTCGGATGGTGAGGAAGACCAGGGGGCCTCGGTGGCGCGCGAGAGGGCGCTGGTGGCCTCCCTGATCACCGATATCCGTGTGTCTTTGCGGCTGGACCAGGCCGGGGAGTCGCAGGAGACTGCTTAGGTTTTGTGAGTCCTTTAAGCCGTCTCGGTTCCCTAGGGCATATCCTTATGATCAATTTTTTGACCAGCTGGTCTATAAGGAATGGCAGCTATCCCTTTGACGACAGTTTTGTGCAGAAGTGGGCATCCCCCGCCGTGGACCCCTCGGTGGCGCGCCTGAATAAGGCACCGACCATCCCCTTGAAGGGGTCCCCCTCTTTTAAGGATCCGGCCGGTAGGCGGTATCCAAGGCACTGTTCTTGGTGGCGGGGTCAGCCATGAGACCGGCTCTGGCGTCGACCATGGTGGCGCAATCCCTTACGGAGTGTGCGACTGCGTTGCACAATGAGTTGAGCTGTGGGTGTTCGCCTGAGGCTTCACAGCGGATGGACCATCTGATACAGGGTCTTCGGTACCTGTGTGACACAGCTTTGGACCTGCTTCCCATGCTGTCTAAGATGTCTGTTTTTGCAGTCATTATCAGACGGGTGCTGTGGTTACGCTGTTGGTCGGGTGACCACGCGTCCAAAAAGGGCCTCACGGATCTTCCCTTTCAGGGTGGTCGGCTCTTTGGGGCACAATTGGATGAAATCATTAAGGATTTCACCGGGGGGGGGGGGGGAAGAGTACCTTTCTCCTGGAGCCCAGGCGGCGGGAATTCCGCCGTAAGCAGGGTCCTGATTCTTCGGGTCAGAATTGTTTTTTTCGTGCAGCGGCCCGGCAAGTCTACCTCGGGGTCCGGTAAGCGGCCCTGGCATCGCAAGAGCGAAAAGACGGAGGAAAAGTCCTCTTCCGCATGATGTGTTGTCCCCACCCGACTCTCGGGTGGGGGGCCGACTTCTGGGGTTCGCAGACAGGTGGACTGCCCGCATTTCCGACCGGTGGGTGCAGGAAGTGGTGTCCTCCGGATACAGGATAGAGTTCAGCACTCTACCCCCAGACTGGTTCTTCCCATGGAATTTAAGACTCCCTCTGAGGCGTCGAGAGGCTCTCCTAGGAGCTGTTCAGACGCTCTCCGCACAAGGGGTGATTGTGCCGGTACCTCCGCTGGAAAGGTTCCGCGGCTTCTATTCAAACCTCTTTGTGGTGCCCAAGAAGGGAGGGGTCAGGCCAGTTCTGGACCTAAATGCGCTAAATCACTTTGTGAGGGCGCGAAAATTCAGGATGGAATCTGTCCGATCGGTCGTGGCCGCCCTGCACCAAGGGGACTTCATGGCGTCTGGATATCAGGGATGCGTATCTCCACGTTCCCATTTGTCTCCAGTACCAGCGCTTCCTGCGATTTGCGGTGGGGGAACTACATTACCAGTTTGTTGCACTTCCCTTCGGTCTGGCCTCGGCTCCTCGGGCATTCACCAAGCTGGTGGCTCCGGTGCTGGCGCTATTGAGTCAGAGAGGCATTGCGGTGGTAGCGTACCTCGACAACTTGCTCCTGCGAGCGGAGTCTGCTTCGGCCCTGGAGGAGAATGTGGCTATCACCATGGCCTCGTTGAGAGACTTCGGCTGGCTGATCAACCTGCAGAAGTCGACGTTGACCCCGTCCTGTTGACTGGAATATCTGGGGCTGATTCTGGACACGGAGCAGGTGAAGGTGTTCTTACCTCCGGCCAAGTTGCTGACACTACAAGCAGCGGTGCGAACCCTGCTGTCACGCCAGTGGTCCTCCTTACGGTTCTGTATGCGGGTGTTGGGGCTCATGGTCTCGGCCTTCGAGGCGATACCTTACGCCCAGAGTCATACTCGGCTCCTACAGCGAGCGATCCTGTCATGGTGGGACAAGTCTCCGTTGTCCCTGGACCAGCTGATCAGATTGGATCATCAGACCGGAGGATCGTTGACCTGGTGGCTTCGGGCCCCGGCCCTAACATTGGGAAAGTCGTTCCTTCCCCTGAATTGGTCAATAGTCGCGACGGACGCCAGCCTATCGGGCTGGGGGGGGTCCTGGGGCAGCTGTCTGCTCAGGGCAGTTGGTCGGCGCAGGAATCCCGCCTTCCGATTAAATGTGCTGTAGCTGAGGGCAATCGGGCTCTGCCTCTCCCACTGGATGGTAAAGCTGCGCGGCCTCCCGGTTCGGGTTCAGTCAGACAACGCCACGGCAGTGGCGTACGTGAACCACCAGGGCGGAACGAGGAGCTCGTCAGCGGCTGCAGAAGCGACTCTCATTCTGCGATGGGCAGAACTTCACGTGCCGGCTATCTCCGCCATCTACATTTTGGGCGTGGAAAATTGGCAGGCGGATTTTCTCAGTCACCAGACGCTGGATCAGGGGGAATGGTCCCTGCATCCAGAGGTGTTCTGTCAGATTTGCCACAGGTGGGGCACGCCAGACGTGGACCTAATGGCATCCAGGTTCAATCACAAGGTGCAGACCTTCGTGTGCTGAACAAGGGATCCGTTGGCGGGCCGCCACGGACGCGTTGGTAGTGCCTTGGGGTCGGTACTGGCTCCTGTACGCTTTTCCTCCTCTCCAGCTTCTACCGCGGCTACTGCGCAGGGTAGAAGCGGAGGGGATCCCCACAATCCTGGTAGCTCCGGATTGGCCTCGGCGCCCTTGGTACGCTGACGTCGTGCGGATGGTGACAGATGTCCCCTGGCGTCTTCCGCTACGCGAAGATCTGCTGTCACAGGGACCCATCCTGCACTCTGCCTTACCCTCACTGGCTTTGACGGCTTGGCTATTGAGTCCCAGGTGTTGAGGCATAGGGGCGTCTCTGACTCCGTGATCCCTACCATGCTTAAGGCATGCAAGTGTACTTCGCGCAAGATATACCATCGCACCTGGAAGGCCTAGATTGCCTGGTGTGAGGCGGGGGGGTGGAACCCCTGCTCTTACTCTGTGTCCCGGGTGCTGGCCTTCTTGCAGCAAGGCCTGGATAATAAATTGGCATTGAGTACTCTCAAGGGTCAGATTTTGGCTCTGACAATTCTTTTTCAACGCCCTTTAGCGTCACATTCACTGATACGTACGTTTTAACAGGGGGTACGCCATGTGGCTCCTCAGGTGTGGTCGCCTTTGGCGCCCGTGGGATTTGAATTTGGTACTTTCTGTACTGCAGAAACCGCCATATGAGAAAATCAGGGATATTCCCTTACACTTGCTGTCACAAAAGGTGGTCTTCTTGGTGGCCATTACATCCGCTAGGCGGGTGTCTGAGTTGGCGGCGTTGTCATGTAGGTCTCCCTACTTGGTCCTTCATAAGGGTAAGGCGGTCCTGCGACCTTCACCTTCATTCCTACCGAAGGTGGTTTCCTCTTTTCACATTAATGAGGATATTGTTCTCCCTTCATTATGTCCGCCCGTCACATCCCAAGGAGATTGAGTTGCATTCTCTGGATGTCGTGAGGGCTTTGCGGGTGTATTTGGCGGCTACAGCTTCTTTTCGGAAGTCTGATGTGTTGTTTGTACTGATAGAGGGTCCGCGCAAAGGGTTGGCGGCCTCGTCGGCTACTGTCTCCCGTTGGAGCAGACAGACCGTGACCCATGCGTATACTGTTCGGGGCAAAGTTCCCCCTTTTCCAGTCACGGCTCATTCCACCAGGGCAGTTAGCACTTCCTGGGCTTTCAGACACCAGGCTTCGGTGTCCCAGGTGTGCAAGGCGGCCACTTGGGCCTCGGTGCACACGTTTACTAAGTTTCTCATGGGTATACTGTTCGGGGCAAAGTTCCCCCTTTTCCAGTCACGGCTCATTCCACCAGGGCAGTTAGCACTTCCTGGGCTTTCAGACACTAGGCTTCGGTGTCCCAGGTGTGCAAGGCGGCTACTTGGGCCTCGGTGCACACGTTTACTAAGTTTTACAAAGTTGTGTCAGCATCCGCAGATGCTGCTTTTGGCCGTAACGTTTTACAGGCGGCGGTGAGAGGATCCTGTTGGTACAGTTGTTATTGTTTACCCACCCCTCTTGAATGGCACTGCTTTGGGACATCCCAACTTCTCAATGAAGGGCTGCGTCTGTCAGTGAACGTAAGAGAAAAGGGGATTTTATTAAGAACTTACCGTAAAATCCTTTTCTCTGAGTTCACTGGCAGACGCAGCACCCATCCCTCTGTCTTGCGTTTGTACGGCTTGTTACGAACTGATATGCTAAGCAGAGCTGAGGGGTTATATGCTGGAGTGAGGACGGCCCCCTGGGAGGGGTCAGCTTGCTTTTTTCTATTTGCCTAGTCTACTCCTAGTAGGATGTGCATAAACCCCACTTGTCAATGAAGGGCTGCGTCTGTCAGTGAACGTAAGAGAAAAGGATTTTACGCTAAGTTCTTAATAAAATCCTATTTTTTGGTGCTATTTGATCACCTCTGCGGTTTTTATTTTTTACACTATAAACAAAAAAATAGCGACGATTTATAAAAAAAAAAAAAAAAAAACAATATTTTTTACTTTTTGCTATAATAAGTATCCAAAAAAAACTAATTTCTTCATTTGTTTAGACCGATCTATATTCTTCATATTTCTGGTAAAAAAAAAAACGCAATAAAGTGTATATTGATTGGTTTGTGTAAAAGTTATCCCGTCTACTAATGATTTGAATAGATTTATGGCATTTTTATTTATTTATTTTGTTTACTAGTAATGGCGGTGATCTGCGATTTTTAGCGGGACTGCAATATTGCGGCGGACATATCGGACACTTTTTTTTAACAATCAAAGGTGCTTTATTACAAATTCACAGGATATTACAAGTATGCAGAGTGTCACAATGACAAAGCAGATTACTCAACAGTGAGTGCATTGATCAGGTGAATACAGCATTACAGGTAGAATAATATTTCAATCAAAAGAACAACTCCAAGCGAAGCCTCACACTTATGTCAATAGATGGAGGGAGAACAAAACAGAGTAGGAGACCAAAAGGGGTAGACCAGTTACTGCTCTAACCTACCACAGGAGTATCAGGGGGAGGTCCAGGGGGCCCATACCTTGTCATACTTCCATCTACAGCCTGTATTCATGTATGTGATCCTATACATAGGTAGGGCTGTGTCTATCAGTGCTTCCCAGGATGAAAGGATTAGAGGGGACGGGGAGATCCAATTCAAGAGAATCTCTTTCTTGGTGTAAAACAGGAGATATGAAATTAATGATTTAGAGTGATGAGATCGCTGGGCGTCCTCATGGACCCCCAGCAAGGCCAGGTCTGGTGATACCTGTAGAGATAATTGTAGCCTAGTATTGATTTCTGTGAACACTGCTGACCAGTAGGAAAAGATAACTGGACACTCCCAAAACATGTAGAAAAGTACCGGTTTGCGTTTTACAACATGGGCAAACAAGGTCTCTATCAGAGAAAATACGATATCATTTTTGGGGTGTATAGTATATTCGATGAAGAAATTTTACCTGGATGAGCTTGTCTCTAGAGGAAATAACCAGTTTAGGGCCATGTTCAAGACTATCCTCCCAATCCCCCCTGTTCAGTGAGGGTATGTCAGAATGCCACGTCTCCCACAGCCTATCCATTTTCAGGGAATCTGTACCCAGTAGCGTACCATATAGTGTCGAGAGGGTCTTGCATAGGTCTCCCAGGGATAAGAGTTCCTCTATAGGGTCCGCCTGTAAGAGGGGTGCCTGGGTGAATTGGGCTCTAGCAGCATGTTGTAGTTGCAGATATCTGAACCGCATCCATTGGGGCAAGTGGAATTTAAGGGAGAGCCCGGTGAAGGGCAGCAGAACACCCTGGCGCATAGCATCCCCCAAAGATGTAGTTCCATATCTCGCCCAGACCTGGGGGTCTGGAAGAGTATGGAACTACGGCAAGCTAGGGTTCCCCCATAGTGGCTGAGCTGGTGACCATTGGTTAGGACACAGAAACCTTTTTCTAGCAGCCACCCACACCATCCAGGTAGCCTTAGTTGGACCAGGGACCTCCTCATATGCCTTAGGACCCCTATATGTCAAGTTACGCATGTCGGCCAGGGAACTCAAACAAAACTCCGGACATGTTGCAGCGTTAGATCTAGACCCCACATACCACCACTGGACAGTCACTAGCATTGCTGCCCAGTAGTAAATGTGGAAATTGGGAAGAGCTAAACCACCTAGATGAGCAGGGAACCATAAGGTGGATCGTGCTAATCAAGTTGTCTTTCCACTCTATATAAAGGACCCAACAATTTCTAAATAAATAGTTCAACTTGGGTAGTAGCATCATTTTGATGAGATTAATGCATCCCAACAAATTCAGGGGAAGACTGGCCCAGGAGGAGCATCTAGTCTTGAGCGTTGACAACAGGGGAAGAAGGTTTTTTTTTCCAAATAGTTAGATGGGTGTCTAGACATCACGATTCCAAGGTAGCGGAACTCATTTATCCATTTCAGGGGGGAGGGGCAGCCGACCTAATAGCAGCGTTGCACAAAGCAAGGTCCATAAAGACATGGGTGAGCGAGTTTGGGGTGGAGGAACTTGACTGGCTTGCACAGAGTCCTGACCACAACCTGATAGAACACCTTTGGGATAAATTAGAGCGGAGACTGCGAGCCAGGCCTTCTTGTCCACATCAGTGCCTGACCTCACAAATGACCTGGAAGGATGGTCCAACATTCCCATAGACACACTCCTAAACCTTGTGGACAGCCTTCCCAGGAGATTTGAAAATGTTAGAGCTGCAAAGGGTGGGCCAACTTAATATTAAGCCCTATGGACTAAGACTGGGATGCCATTAAAGTTCATGTAAAGGCAGGTGTCACAATACTTTTGGTAATGTAGTGTATATGTAGCCGTGTGCTCCCTTGGGAGTAGCTGTAGTTGTGGTTCACCTAATGGCTGCCCTTAATCCCACCATATCTCACACACCTGTAGACACTGACCAGGTCGGCTCTTGTTTTTGTTGTTTTACTTAGGGGATATAACTTGAATGGGTAAAAGGGGTGACTGTGAGATGCCCCAGAAAGTATTGTACATGACTTCTATACATATATAGTCCTCTATATGCACACTTGCCCTGCAGACTCCTTCTGCAAACAGTTACTCCTCACAACTCTCCAGCACTCACCTTTCTGACCGTTTCTCCTTGCAATTCTCTCTCCAGCACTGTTCTTGCAGACTATTGCTCCTTCACTACTCTCCAGCACATCACTTTGGTTTCCAGCTTGAAAGGAAATTTATCAAGCTTCTCTACTTTCTCTTCACAGCAGTTAGCACTTGGTGAGGCCTGCTGTGTGTCAGCAGGGCCCCAGGACCACCCATTACAGGCCAGGGATCACTGGCCCCTAAATATGTAGCTTAGTATGTTGGTGCTAGCTGGGCCTTTGATGGACTACACCTCCCAGCCCCTCCCTCTTCTTCCAGGTCCCACCGACCTGCTTTCCTCACAGTGACACTCCTTCCCCTGACTGGCTCCCAAGGCTTCCACAGACTGTCCTAATATTCCTCTCCCAGCCTGCTCCAGCACTTTCTCCCCCAGCTCCCAGTGTCCGTCACTCACCGCACTGTAAAGTCTCTCACTGTCTCTTCGAACTATTTAA
>BLSH010555641.1:1064334-1079344 GCA_018402905.1 Glandirana rugosa
CCCCCCCCCCCCCCCCCCCCCAGTACTCCCTGATACTTTTTTTTTTTTTTTTTTAAATAATGTAACAGTGCCACTAGAATATGCAGCACTGAGGAGATGTGGACTGTGGCAGTAGTTTTATTTTATTTTACCATTTGTTTATTTTTACAATGCTTTCTTCGCTTTTTTTTTGGGGGGGGTGGGGGCAGTTTATTTTTTTTTTACAATTTAACTTTTAAATATTTAGTACAATTTTTTTTTTTTAATCCGCCCTTTTGGGTGGGGGCTTTGCTGAAAGAACAGGGGTCTAAACAGACCTCTGATATCAGGGAAAGGGACTGAGGATAGAGATTCCCTAGTCCCTTCCTCAGCTGCACTGGAGATGAATGTGAGTGGACAGAGGCTCCTCTCCATTCATGAACTGAAGCAGAGTGTAAACAGGTTATGATGCTCAGTTATGAATGGAGTCAGTGATCACTGACACTGCTCATTCAGAAAAGGAAGGATCTGGTAAATGACATATTTACCGGCTCCTTCCTTCGCTCTCCATCCTGACACATCCGGGACAGGGAGCGACCGGATGAGGAGCTGGGGAGGACAGAGGGGCAACCCAAAGGAGGACACAGATCAGGACCCGGGGAGCAGGGCACAGAGACCCAAGGAGCAGAGGAGAACTTGGAGAAGGATATAGGGGACAGTCAGTGCGGTGATGGGGGCAGTTAGAAAAGCTATACAGGGAGATCAGTGCTTGTAATTGCCGCACCGATCATGGCTGAGGCTGCCCAGGCATCAGAGCACAAGTACTCATGCAAATGCTTGGTATCAGTACAATCCTATATGAAACAATGTTGTACCTTTTAATAGCTGGGACAGTCTTTAGAATATTTTGCATTGAGTCCAGACCTCTCTCAGTGTACTCTTTGGCATCTAGTGTATCCCTCCGATGGTGAACGCAAGACATTCTTTGCAGAATTGTTTTTCCAAACCAGCTTCTTTGTGGTCTACCTATGCAATTGTATGTAAGAAAGCGGTTTGACTACACATTGTGAACTTACCTGAATTCATGGCAATGTACTTTTAATACAATGCATGTTCTTTAAAGCATAGTTGTAATTGAGATATATATATATATATATATATAGCCATTGCTGGCCTCTATTAAAGCCTCTGGGGGGAAACAAAAATCCTCCTGTGCAATGGGGCTGCCCCCTGCACTGCAAGGGTTAAATGCTCATTTATGCCTTGGGTACAAAAATGAAAAAAAAAAAGTTTTACTGAGCTACTCATGTGAAAAGCAGAAAAATGCCAAAATCTGCCTGAAAAAATACTTCCAGAACTTGTTTGAGCGGAGATGTGAACCATCGCATTTTTTATTCCCCCCCCCCAGCGTCTTGTAGCTTCAGGCTTCAAAATGCTCAGATGTGAATGCAGCCTAAATATAGATGTGCATTTAACTCTTGCAGATCCCTGGATTTTTACTTTGGTGCTCAACTTCAGCTTTAAAAGGAATTCAAACACATTTGTTTCATGTAAAGGTGCGTCTCTCATAACTTGTAGGCTGCTGCTTATTTAAAAAAAAATGTTCCTTATAAGCCTCCTTTTCATTTGGCACCAGGTACTGGGCGGGTGTCTTCTGGCCCTGTGTGAGTTTGCAGCAGCCACTGCACTGAGTTGCATAAACTCACCCTGCTATTCAGAGAGCTTGTTTTACTATTCTCCCACAAGGCATCATGTTCAGTAAATGAGGAGACCCTGTCACTTAACACAATGCATTGTGGGAGAGCATTAATACAAGCTCTCTGAATTGTGGAGAGAGGAGTGGGCCAGTGGTGCGACTTTTCTCAGTAGCTGCTACCAACTCTATGCTGGAAGACAGATGCTCAGGAAGTATTTTGCAACTATGCAGGGGCCACTGGAGGGAATATTTTTACAAGAAATTGGGATACATAATTAAAATGTTTGATGCTGCAGCATAGTGTAAATATACTAAACATTAATGGAGTATACATCAGTATGAATTGGCTACTAATTAAGCTTTTTTTTTTTGCCTTGGCCCAGTGGAGCAGAGGATCGCTGTGGCTACATCTGGGACCGCCATTACAATGTCTGCCTAGCCAAGCTGCCTCATGAGGATGTAGTGAACTCTGTGGCTTTCTGTCCGGTGGATCAGGAATTGCTGCTCAGCGTCAGTGATGACTTTACAATTAAAGTGTGGCGTTCACCCCGCTCCCAGCGCAGCTCCGTCGATCTGCTGGAGTCTAGCTCTTGGCTGCCGTCCCACATGAGCTGAGAAGCTATTCACACCTTAATTTTTCCTTTTTAAATCTGGCTCTTCCTGCATCCAGGTCTCTGCATTGTGTTATGGATTACGAGGGGCAGAATATAAGATGGAATGCAATCTAGAGGTATGTGTCCATTATGAGTCCTCTGGATCTTTTGGTGCCCATCTTCTTTCTGAGCATGTTTGGAAAAAGACTGCACCATCAAGAAGTAGGTCAGTCCAGCCAACTGGCATATTAAAAAAAACACGCAGGAGGATTTTCCACTTGATAAACTCTTCAGACGACCACAGAAGGGCCTGTGGAATTTGTCAGTTGAATATGATCGTATATTTATTTTCATTATATTTTGTGGCATCCTAATTTCGTGTTGTGTATTTTTACATCCTCCTGGCTAATAACTGCCCTAATTTTTGTTAAATCTGAATATCTGGTATTCTTTTAAATTCCAGCATTTTCACTACAAAGTGCTTTTATACTTTGAAGAATAGAAAATGGCTCTTGGATTCCTTTGTATGTATTCTCTGATTTTCTAGCCTTGGGCAGCTGTGAAAGGGTTGGCACCTTTATCTGTTTTTATTGCTATCCGAGTCTCCAATGGATCCATTTACATGGGAAGCTGTTTCTACCTCCCCTGAATATTTTATCTTGACAGCTAGAAACCAGCATCTAAAACACCCGTTTTGCATGCCGCGTTTGCGTCTGGGGGTGTTTTTTAATTTATTTTTTAAAATGGGAATGCCTATAAACAAAATGGTCCCTAGATGCAAGTTACTGTGTTTATAAGCTGTTTGGCGCTTCAAATGCCTCTGAACCCATTTTTTTGCATTTAAAAAAAAAAAGCCTGGAAGCGACCAAACGACCCGGTGTAAATGCACTGATCAGATAACAGAGGAAAGTTCAGGGGCAGTTGGAAAAACCGCCCAACTGCCCTAAATGTCTGTTTACCAGCAGCAGTGTAAAGGGCCTTGCCATTACTTTCCGGAGAGTTGAAATCTGTCTAAACTCATGGAAAATCCCAGCTTTGATTGTTATTCACAGAACATGTGTCCCCAGTAGGCAATTTCCCTTCTATTCCTGAACCGGTGACAATATAAGCATTTTGAATTTCTTATTCGCTTCTTTCCAGCTGACTAATAATGGACCCCCTCCATCTCCCATGGAGAGCAATAAAAACTGACAAAGACGTCATAACCCTATCCAAAACTAGAAAAAAAAAAAAAAAGTATTTAAGTATATTTGCCTACAGAAACGGGTGCAGTCTCTCTATTGACACCCATTTCTATAGGCTGTTATACAGAACAGATTTCATGATTTTTGCCAAGTGAAGCAATCAGAAACTGATATTTTTGAGAGGAGACTCCAAATGTATAAATTGTTCTTTAAGAAACCATGCCAGGTAAGGTATAACACTTTTATAGCTTTTATAATAGAAGTGTCCACTCTTGGTGCAAACTCTATGCTTTACACATTTAGAGTAGAACCCTCCAACAGCACATACTTGCTTTGCTCCACCACAGTTATTTATATCAGAAGCCAAAAGTACTTCTGGGTATAGAGGAAGTAGCAACCACATCACATAGTCCTGTGCAAGCGCCAACTCAGCTTACACAGGACTTTACCATCACTCTTCATTTCTTTTCATTCCCATGACATGCATTTATAAGGCCCCTTTCGCACAGGACGGATCAGCTGGATGGACTCAGCTAGCTTAGCGGGGGATCGATCCATTGATCCCCCCTGAGCAGGCAGATGACAGGTCTGTCTCCGCTGACTGTGCAGAGACAGACATGTCAGAGCCCCGCTGGTTTCTAAGGTGAGATTGGGTGAAAAAGGGACAGCCTGGCAGTTTTCATCCGATAGACGATGGCGATACATTCACCATTTTTTTGCGGATCTTATCGGATGGAAGGCATCAGCGGACACATCTCCACTGTCATCCACCTGCCCATAGAAGCCAATGGGTGGCCCGCTCAGATCTGCCTGAAAAACAGGCGGATCGTGTGAAAGGGGCCTAAGGTTAGAGAGAAGGCTTGCCCACACAAGGCAAAAACAGGTTCATTTTAAGTTGCAATAACAGTGATGTTATGAAGTTTGTTGAAATTGTCTAAACCCACCATATGTGGGGCCAGCAATACAGTTTCAAGTTCCATAAGTCATATTTTTCCCTTCTAGATCTCTGTACAAATAAATACTTCTTGCACGTGATTGTGAATTTTAATTTTTTTGCTTGTAGGTTTATGGAGTGCTGAGCAGACACATTGCCCTAGGAGGCCAGGTGCTGCCAACACATGTGACGGTCCTCCATGTATGGGCAAGTCTAAACTGCTGGGAATTGCTTGTTCTATGTGAAGTGTGTGTGTGTGTGTGTGTGTGTGTGTGTGTACACACGTACTTGAAGACCCCTTTCACACTTGTGCGAGTTGTCCTGTGATGTCCCATGACAAGTCGTTCCCCCATTATTTCCATTGAGTATTATTCATATCTGTACAAATTTCAAGTCATGCCGACTTCAAAGTAGTCCCTGCATTACTTTGGTCCAACTTTGATGCAACTTGAGGTCCATAGACTTCAATGTTAAACCCTCAGTCACCCCTGAATAACAGATGCGATTTCTGTATGACTTTGTAATATGTTTTCATTGAGCCAAAGTTGGACCAAAGTCGCACTAATCCCAAATTGCACTAAAATTGTGAAAGGGGCCTTAGGAACTAATTTTAGAGATTACTTTCCAAAGGTTTGCTAGGTCTTATGAGATTGGATAATAATAGTCAGCTGTATGCAGTGCCAAGCATAGGTGGGTAATACAAAATCTTCAAATATTTCCATTGACAAGTCCACAGGGAGAGGAATAGAAAACCAAATAACGATAATGAGATAAGCTAATGGATCATATACTTTATTCAACTGCAAACATTTATTATTTAATCATGCAACAAAGTTTGTAAAAAGTGTAATAACATCATTTAAAATTATATGGTGTCTGACAATGCTACAATAAATCAGTTTGATCTACTATCATAGTTTTGTTACAGAGTGGTGAAGTGGTACATACAAGCATATATAGTGCAGCTTGCCTCCTGATTCTGATCTGTAATAAGGAGGTTAGTGGGTATCAGCACTGGAGCTGAATCATTTGATGTCTGGTCCTCTGAGCATGACCAGTGTCAATGCATAATGACAACACTTCTATTGTGTGGAAACCCCTAATAACAAGTGTAAATCCTGTGGCCCTTTTGAGAAGGGTCACCCTTCAAAGCTGTGTCATAACATACCTATTATTCTCATGACTTGAGGTTAGGCAGCCAATTCAACATGAAAGTGTTGCAATGGACCGCAACACACAACCTTGTGGAACCACTCAAAATGAATGGCACCAAAGCACACATGTTGATTTAACCCAACAGTCTGGTACAGAAGAACAGAGTTGGCGTATTACTGCTTCCAGCACTTGGACTGACACGTGTTAGGGGAGTTCACCTTGGTACACTATCTAGGTATTTAAATGATGCTTAGGATCAAAGCCTTAAGCCAAGCCCCTTATTTATCTATTCACCTGAAAAAGCCCTTACTTTTTTTTTTTAATTCAGATGTAATTTTTGAAATTAACAAATCAACAACAAAAGCAACCAATGATAAATAAACACTAAGCTCAAAATCACCACTGCAAGCCGTATCCACATTTATACAATGGTTTACTCTGATTTTCACAGCTATTTAGATACAGAAATACTCTGGAGAAATATATATATGAAAGCTTTTCTTCTTATTTCATCTCTCTCCTTTTCTTTGACCAATTTCCCCCCCCTCTACTAAAAATACACCGACTCTTAATTATAAAATGATGCACTTATCCATTTCCTCCATATCTTTTTACCTCGATGGCAATGCTGCCACACCTCACCATAACCAATTGCTAATCAGTCATCCTGTCAAAAGCATCATTACCTTTGCATGGACCTGTAGCAAAGCAACAGATTCACATTAATGGCTGTTCCACCAGCAGCACATATTCTTCTTTACTACCCTACCACAAGCAAAAGTAATTTATAAATGTTAATCTTATTAATGCAAATTAATGTTTTAATCACTTCCCAGCCGGCCACTGCACATATACGGCCAGGTGGGCGCTTCCTCCTGAGTGGACATACAGGAACGTCCTTCAGGGGGAGCGAGATCGTGGGGCCGCATGCCCGCGCAGCAGCACGACCCCTATGCACCCGGACACTGCGCAACTCAGATAGGCAGGAGGGCTCTGATTAGCCCTCCTGATTCACACATGATGGCAGTGTCCAATCACAGCCATCATGTGATGTAAACAGAAAGCTGGTTGCTAGGCGATCGACTCTTCCTCACCTCAGACGGAAGTTGTCAGTGGGGAAAGGGAGAGCAGATCGCAGTGATCAGTGTGTCTGAGCTTTTTTTTTTACAGCCGTTTACACACTGATCAGTGTCATCCCACCCCTCCCCCACACAATAAAAAAATCTGTCCCAATGATCATCTGCACACATGTCCGTGCGACCATCTGCATACATCTGTCCGTGATCACACAAACCAATTATACACTTTTTCTGATTTTTTTTTTTTACCAGACATGTAGAAGAATACATTTTGGCATAAATTTATGACAATTTGATTTTATTGAATTTCTTTTAAAACAAAAAGTAGAAAAAAATTTTTTTTCAAATTTTTCGCTCTTTTTCGCTTATATCGCAAAAAATAAAAAAACGCAGTGGTGATTAAATACCACCAAAAAGAAAGTTATTTGTGTGAGCAAAATAGCAATTTTTTTTGGGTACAGTGTAGCATGACCGCGCAATTCTCATTGAAAGTGTGAGAGCACAGAAAGCTGAAAATTGGTCTGGGAAGGAAGGGGGTGAAAGTGCCCTGTATTGAAGCGGTTAAGCACCCTGGGTGGCACAGTCTGTGCCACTCTTCAAAGCTGCGATAACAGCATATTCTGCTCCTAACAATGGGGGGGGGGGGGGGGGGGGGCCCCCCCCCCCCCCCCCCCCCCCCCCCCGCACAAGCCTCTGTTAGTAGCGGCATTCTGCTCTATTCCAGCTCAACTGAAAATTAGAGGGAGAAGAGGCTGTTAACCCTGCTTCATATATAGAAAGCTTTCCCTGCCTATATGCCAGCTTTGTCCATGTTCACTGCACAGACAGAGGCATGTGAGCTGTCTGCTAGGTTACCAGCAGACAATTCATATCCTGTGTGCCAGATCCAACCTGGTGGGGGATATGTGACTGTTTCCTATATTAAAATCTGCAATTCTAACGTTAAAGAAGTACGGGTGTAAAAATATTTATCCTCCCTAGGTGGATGCAGCATTGATCCGATGCTGCATCTGTCCCCCGACAGCTCTAGAACTGAGAGATCACATGACCTCTGATCGCTCAGTTCTCCCCTCCTGGACTGGCTCTGCGACATCAGCCAACAGAGGGCTTTAGCGCACTGTTGGCTGAAAACAGGAATGTAGAGCAAACTAACTGCCCCAGGAGAAGTACAGCCAAAAAAGCTTTGGGTAGACTTCTCCTTTCAATAAGGCAAACACCCATGTTTCTATTTCACTCTAGACCAGCCTTTCTCAGCTTTTTCAACACCGAGGAACCCTTGAAATAATTCTCCGGTCTTGGGGAACCCCTGCTAAAAATTTAAAATCTACAACTCCTGATACATTAGTGTGATGGTCAATGGGAAGAATGCTCCTTACAGATTGATAAATTCCCAATGACATCATTGATCTTTTTAGCTGAGAGGTAGAAATTGACCATTGCTCAAGGAACCCCTAGCAACCTCTGGAGGAATTCCTGGTTGAGAAACCCCACTCTAGACCTTTGGCACTAGTGGCCAAATGGCCTCAGTTGCACTAGAAAAGAGCCACATTTATAACTAAACAAAAAAAAAAAAGATAAAATGTTTAGCAATTAGCATAATGACTGTGACATGCATTACTATGTATACATTAACGCCAGAGATTAAACATAATGCACTCTTAATTCCTGTTTTGGAGGGGGCGCGTCATATCCCAAATAGGAAATAAAGGAAAGTGCAATATGTAAATATAGACAGCAAGTCTGACCTCTGATGGGACTGACATGTAGATTGTAAAGTGTATAACATTCATTACACCCATTGCTAAATATAGTTCTAGTGCTTTTCTGAAAAATAAAATTCCCTGTTGCCATTTAATTTGTATTACAAAAAGAAAACACATACAAAAAGCAAGCATGTAGATATCACATCAAAATTTTAAAGTATACACTACAAAAATAAAATATACGCTTACAGGTTTTAGAAGAGAGGCGTGGATTTAAAAAAAGAAAAATCACTCACCAAAAGGTGGATGCAGCGTCTCGCCCCTCGCTGCCTCTATGACCAAGAAATCACGACTGCTAAATCACTCAGCTCTCGGTCTTCAGTGAACAGAGAGCTGGTGACTGTCACTGGTTCTCTGCTCTGCCCCTCCAGCACTCACTGTGGAGGGGTGAGAGCAACTGGTTCAGGCTCGCAGTGGCTCACTAGGAGCCTGAGCCAGCTGCCAATTCAGGCAGAGTGGATGCCGACATTAAAGTTGGGATCTCTCCAGAGTCTGGACCAGCTCTGTGACATCAGCTGACAGTGGGCTTTAGGCAGCCGTCGACTAAACCTGGGTAACAGGAGTGCACTCCTGTAACCCACAGGGGAAGTATGGTCAAAAGAGCTTTGGCCGTAATTGTCCTTTAAATTATACTACCCATATTGTTTAAAGGATTGCATTGCTGTGGTTCGTTTACTTATAAAAATATATACTGTTTGGATTAGCTATGCATCGCTCTACCTGAATAATTATAATTAATTGCAATATAACACATATTCAATATAAAAACATTGAGGGGACATACATAGAGTACACTGCAGTGGGCCTATCAGTAGAAGCCATGTTCAGTCTCTAGTTACACGCAGTGCATACCCTATGGTGATATACTCATGGAGTAGGGGAGCTCTGCTTGCAATTACTTGCTATGCCTACATTATTCCATCCATGAGAACACCACCATAGGGATAGAGATGTCCCTTTAGATGTTACAGCATGAGATGCCTTTACCTTGCAGGTAACAAAAGCTTATACTTTGCCCACTACAGATGCCAGATATTAAACACAATATGTAAGATACATGGTGCATTCCTGCATGAAACTGTACATTACCTCTTAAAGAAACACAAAATATACGGCTTTATATGCATTAAACCACATTGTCAAAACTGCCCTAAGGGCATGCAGGCAATTTTCATACACATGGTAAAATTAACATTTTTGCTGAAACATTATGTAGAATCCCCAAGCATTATATATTTTCTGAAAGCAGAGGCTCTGGAGGATAAAATGGTAGTTGTTGCAATTTTTTGTGTCACACAATAATTGTACAGCCCATTATCAAACGCAAATGTTAAGGCAAAAGTACACTTGAATATATTTTAATTCACACAGATACAATAAAATATCAATTTTTCGGTAAAATATAAAAGTTGGTGTTGCATCAAGTAAATAAATACCAAACCGGTCAAGATTTAAAATTGTACACACCTGTCAAATGACTACATGGTACGTAAAACTGTTCATAGGCAATTCTTTATAAGCCTTTACAGGTTATTTGAGAGTTAAACAAGAACTATGGTGTTAACTTTATTGCCCCATACATTTGAAGGATTGTTGCGAATGTCAATTTTTATACATGTGCTGGACCTTGTGTGTTTGTTTTTTTTAAATGTATTTATTTTCATTTAACTGTATAAGACCCCCAATTTCTCCCCTGCCCTTCAAAGCATCTGATCCAACACAGATGGTGTTTGATCAGCTGCTTCCCTGACTAATGCCAGCGAAAGACAGCTCTGATACCAGAAGTGACAAAATCCTCATCACTTCTGGCTTCATTCATCACTGAGGAGATGGGGGAATGGGTGCTCCTCTATAGGCAGCTAACGCAACCGCTTACAGAGATCCCAGGGTTCCTGTTGTAACCGGGGGAAGCTCCACAGTACAGAAAAGTGATCAGGTACAGCTGCCCAGATCACTTTTACATGAAAACCCATCACTGGTTGTAAGAAAAGATACCAGCCATAATCCTGGTAGAACCACTTGCCACCCAAGATTCTTATATACAGTATCTCACAAAAGTGAGTACACCCCTCACATTTTTGTAAATATTTTATATCTTTTCATGTGACAACACTGAAGAAATGACACTTTGCTATAATGTAAATTAGTGAGTGTACAGCTTGTAGAATTGTAAATTTGCTGTCCCTTAAAATAACTCAACACAGCCATTAATGTCTAAACAGCTGGCAACAAAAGTAAGTACACCCCTAACTGAACATGTCCAAATTGGGCACAATTAGCCATTTTCCCTCCCTGGTGTCATGTGACTCGTTAGTGTTACAAGGTTTCAGGTGTGAATGGGGAGCATTTGTGTTAAATATGGTGTTATCACTCTCTCATACTGGTCACTGGAAGTTCAACATGGCACCTTATGGCAAAGAACTCTGAGGATCTGAAAAAAAAAGAAGAAGTGTTGCTCTACATAAAGATGGCCTAGGCGTCTCCAACCCCGGTCTCGCGGGCCACAACCGACCTGTGTGGCTTGTGTGTTCTGTCCAGCCCGCAGCTCTCCCTTTCTCTGCCAACAGCATTGTCGATCAGCTCGCTTTTCAAAACAGCTGCCATTATCTGCAGTAGGCACAGCAAGTCCTGGATACAAAGCTGCCCCCACACCCTTACGTGCTGCGGATTGGCTGCTAAGATGTCCTAGCAACCAATGACGCCATAAGTGCGGTACCTTCCGGCCGCTGTTTATTTTAGGGATCCTTCCGCTTCCAGCCTGCTTGTGCGGTAGCCGGGAGATGCACAGGAGAGCTGTAGTGTGCTCTCACTGTGAGATAAGAGGCATATGGGCATACTTGCTTTACATATACACCGATACTCAGGAGACTGGTGGGGGAGATATGAAGGAGACTGGCGGGGGGGGGGGGGGCGCTATGAAGGAGACTGGGGGGGGTGCAGATATGAATCAGACTGGCGGGGGGCACAGATATGAATCAGACTGGCAGGGGGCACAGATTTGAGACTGATGAGGGGACACAGATATGGGGGATACTCTGATGGGGACACGGATGTGCAAGGAGGCTCTAATGGGGGGCACAGATGTGCAGAAAGGCTCTGAAGGGGTCACAGACGTGCAAGGAGGCTCTAATGGGGGACACAGAGATGAGGGATACGCCGCACACTAAAAGGATATATAAACAAACAATTGGCGCTGTCTAAACTCCTAAAGACAAATACTGCTAGCTACACGTCAGGGTGGTCACAACGCCCAGAGTAACAATATAAAGAATATGGATGCAGCGCAGAATAAATATAAAAAAAATAAACTAAAATCCTAAAAGTCCATATATAAAAAGATACATGCAGAAGATCTCCAAAAAGTGCCTATGGTCCACACAAAATGTGAACGATCCCTCCACCAGCTAGCATGCGCACTCACCTTACTGCATGACCCCAGTTCTACTAGATTTCACCCTGTGTCAGCAAGACTTCAGCAATCTGACTCCCCTCTGTGGGAATGCGTTTATGACCCTCTAGTAGAACTGGGGTCATGCAATAAGGTGAGCGCGCATGCTAGCTGGTGGAGGGATCGCTCACAATTTGTGTGGACCATAGGCACTTTTCGGAGATCTTTTGCATGTACCTTATATATGGACTTTTAGGATTTTAGTTTATTTTTTTTATATCTATTCTGCGCTGCATCCATATTATTTATACTCCGCACACAGTATCAAATTGGTCTGCATGGCTGTCATTGCAGAAGGAAGCCTCTTCTAAAGTAAGCCCGCAAACAGTTTGCTGAAGACAAGCAGACTAAGGACAGATGATGCAAACGTGTGTGGTAGCATCAGGTTAGTACAAAGACAAGTGTGTCTTGCCTATAGTCAAGCATGGTGGTGGGAGTGTCATGTTCTGGGGCTGCATGAGTGCTGCTGGCACTGGGGAGCTACAGTTCATTGAGGGAACCATGAATGCAAACATTTACTGTGACATACTGAAGCAGAGCATGATACCCTCCCTTCGGAGACTGGGCCGCAGGGCAGTATTCCAGCATAAAACCAAACACACCAAGACGACCACTGCCTTGCTAAAGAAGCTGAGGGTAAAGGTAATGGACTGGCCAAGCATGTCTCCAGACCTAAACCCTATTGAGCATCTGTGGGGCATCCTCAAATGGAACGTGGAGGAGCGCAAGGTCTCTAACATCCACCAGCTCAGTGATGTCGTCATGGAGTGGAAAAGAACTCCAGTGGCAACCTGTGAAGCTCTGGCAAACTCCATGCCCAAGAGGGTTAAGGCAGTGCTGGAAAATAATGGTGGCCACACAAAATATTGACACTTTGGGCCCAATTTGGACCTTTTCACTTAGGAGTGTGCTCACTTTTGTTGCCAGCGGTTTAGACATTAATGGCTGTGTGTTGAGTTATTTTGAGGGGACAGCAAATTTACACTGTTATACAAGCTGTACACTCACTACTTTACATTGTAGCAAAGTGTCATTTCTTCAGTGTTGTCACATGAAAAGATAGAATAAAATATTTACAACAAATGCGAGGGGTGTACTCACTTTTGTGAGATACTGTACATACGCTGTATGGCAAGTGGTTAACCACTTAATGTGAATTGCCGTTTATAAACAGCGGCTGTTTTAAGTGTAAGTATCGGGGTATAGCCTGCAGCTACAGGCTATACCCCAGTACTGTTTGGAGTGGGTGATCGGCTATCTGGCGATAATGGCCGATCCGGCTCAGGAGCTGCTCAGCAGTTATCCCGGGCCGCAAGAGGGGACAATGGGCCCCCCTCCCGCCGCTCTTCTCTGGCCTCCTGTCCCACCGGGACAGATCGGAGCTCTGATCCGGCGCGTCCGGCCGCTGTGTGGAGACCAGGAGGAAGCCGGAATCGGCTCCAATTGGGTCCTCTCCGTGTAATTCCGGAAGCGACGTCACTTCTGCTTTACGTGGCGGCAGTTTTAAAAAAAATGAATGACAGTATTCAGAATCACCATTTTTGGCGATCTGAATACTGTGAAGTGTAAAGGAGGGATGGGGGGGGGAATCGGTCTCGTCTCTAGACCCTCGAACCCTCCATAAAGAGTACCTGTCACCATATATTGCCATCACAAGGGATGTTTACATTCCTTTTGAAGCAATAAAAATGATCAGGTTTTTTTATTTTCTTTAAAAGGAACATTGCAAAAATAAATATATATATAAGTTTAAAGCGTCACTGCCCCCCCGCGGGCTCGCGTAGCAAAGAAACCGCATACATAAGTTGCACCCGCATATGAAAACGGTGTTCAAACCACACATGTGAGGCAATCGCCAGAGTGTGAGCAATAATTCCAGCACTAGACCTCCTCTAACTCTATCCGCGTAACCGTTAACATTTTTTTAAACCATCGCCTATGGAGATTTTTAAGTACCCAAGATTGCACTTGAAAGACCACTGCGCAAATACAGAGGGACAAAAAGTATTGCAACGATTGCCATTTTATTCTCTTGGGTGTTTGACAAAAAACAATATATAATGTTTGGGGGCTCTAAGTAATTTTCTAGCAAAAAAATTAATTAAATGATTTTAGCTTGTGAACAAATGTCAAAAAGGGCTCCGGGGCTGAAGTGGTTAATGTACATGAGCTCCAATTACAAAATAATTCTCCATTTTCTTCATATTTATATATTGTGCATTTATAATTTCTATAGATTTATGGCTTCATAGCTGTCCAGTGAGATTTGTATTAGTTTCTCTAGTTACATAAGATCCTCACCCAACAAAGAAAGGTTAGCGGGGTTAAAACTCTATTATCTCTTGCTTTGTCTCCCTTTTACTATATCTTTTTAAAACTTAGTCAGCTTTCAATGGTAATAAGGGAAGAATCTGCTCTGCCTTCATAGAGGCACCTTAAAAGCAGAACTCTGACTCAGGTTATAGACCCTGTGGGGTTTTAATGGTGTCTGTATGGAGATTTCACCTCTTTTCCTGTCTTGGTGACACGCCCCCAACAGGGAGTAGGGCCAGTTTCTCTGAGGGAAGAGGGGGCACAGACAGGGTAAAGACATGACAGGTTTGCTACCTCTTAAAAAATGCAGCCTGTATCTGTTAAAGAGATTTCCTCTTGTGTCACCAGTAAATTATTCCAACAAGGCACAGACTTAAAAAAAAAAAAAAATAAATAAATAATCAGATTCTCTCATCCTTTTCAGGTCTATTTGAAAAAAATTAAAAATGGATTGTATACAAATATATATACATATATACACAGGGTGGGCCATTTATATGGATACACCTTAATAAAATGGGAATGGTTGGTGATATTAACTTCCTGTTTGTGGCACATTAGTATATGTGAGGGGGGAAACTTTTCAAGATGGGTGGTGACCAGGGCGGCCATTTTGAAGTCGGCCATTTTGAATCCAACTTTTGTTTTTTCAATAGGAAGAGGGTCATGTGACACATCAAACTTATTCACCAGTCTTTGAACATTTATTGAGTACTTTCTTATTTCAATGCAATTTTGGTTCGTGTGGTAATAAAAAGAACACTTTAAGGGTTATTCAAACTACACAGTGTACTGGGAGAAGGATAACTTTTTTGTTTTCAACCTAAGTTTTACCGGCTGAAGTTTTACCGGCGGGACCAGTGGTGGGTAGAACTTTTCAAAGGGGG
>BLSH010555641.1:1094225-1104861 GCA_018402905.1 Glandirana rugosa
CACAAGATACCGGATCGATTAGGAAGGGGTAAATGGACTTTGTTTGTATTTTTGTACGATCTCAAGGGATAACGCAAAACAACGATTTCCGACGAAAGTGTGAGCCCACCGCCCAGGCAATCGCCATTTCGCGACGATCAAAATCGCCGCGAAATGACGACAAATTCCCCGCGAAAAGCGGGCGATCGCCCAGCAAACATTGGGGGTTTTTCCGTAATTTTGGCGGACACCACGCCGCGAAGGCTTTTGAGGAAAGTCCGCGAAGTCTTCACGACGGGTAAGTAAGGATACTTGTCACGCCAAAACCTGAGGGGCCAGCTGATTTCTTTTCCCTGCCTAGTTAACTCCTGGTAGGACGAACATAAAACCCCACAAAGTCATGAAGAGCTGCGTCTGTCAGTGAACGTAGGAGAAAAAGTCCTGCAAGCAGCATCCTTGGGGCGGTTTGGGAGCGCTGTATACACTG
This sequence comes from Glandirana rugosa, assembly GCA_018402905.1. Lineage (NCBI taxonomy): Eukaryota > Metazoa > Chordata > Amphibia > Anura > Ranidae > Glandirana > Glandirana rugosa. The sequence continues at coordinate 1,094,692 of BLSH010555641.1, forward strand.
CTCCAAAACCGCACTGTTCATAGGAATGAATGGGCAGCACTTCTGAAGCGCCTGAAAGGAGTTTTCGGAAGCGCCGCACCACAGGCGGTTTTAATGCCTTTTTGGGGGTTACAAACGACCCGCTAGCGGGCGAAAAGCGCCCCTTAAACAGCAGTAAAGCGCCGCTAAAACTAGCAGCGCTTTACCGCTAACGGACCCGCCACCCGAGTGTGAAAGCAGCCTTTAGCAACAAAACGCAATAGGGAACTCTAGCATGTTTTTATGTTTGTTTCAGGTAAATGGGGAAGGATTAGCTAGGCCATAGAACACGGGTCGCAGGAAAGAAATTTGCATGATTCCGCCATGAACACAGACAGTGTTGACAAGGGAATCCCTCCTGCTGAGACATTGGCTGAGGCAACAAAAACCCATACGTTTTAGCTAGAGATCCATATTAACACTCATTTCTTTGCACTTTGCGAGAGGCAATATGGAATTACAATGCCCAACAACCTCTTCCTTTGCATCAATGAAAGCAAAGCTCATGCTGTATCAAAGCACATAAAAGATACAAATGAATTTTGGGCTCCATGTGAAGTTTATTATTTTTTGTATGTAGACCTTTAAAACAAGCCGAGAATAAATGGGGCACTTTGAACAGCACTTCTTTAAATGTGTGCACACTTTCCTGACAGTTTTGGGGATATCATAAACAGCATAATATTAAGATTTTTTTTTTTCTAAAAGCATAAGAAAGGTACAGGTTTAAGCTTTAAATATATAAAGCATAAGCCATTACAGTCTGAAAAGTTTACAGAAGATAAGACAATGAAAGGGCAAATCATTTTGTTGCTCTGGTCTGTCTTGTTTCAGACACTTTCACAAATCTGAAACACTTGGTTGACATTGAAAATACTTTATATTGCTTTACAAGTAAGGTTGTGGGTTGCTTCCTCAAATATGAGCTCCTTACTCCACTGACCTTTTGGTTAAATGGCCACCTCAGAAGGGCATCGCTGGGTCCTTTCATGACCACAAAGAAGAGGGAGAGGTGTGTTCCACGTCCAGTTCCATCTCCATTCAGGTATATTCGTAGACACATTTTGTAACCATATTTACTGGTATAGAAAGCTGGATAAAAAAAAAAGAACACAATATGCTATTAAAGTAGAACTATGATCAAAATGAAGAAATCAATATGTTATGCACCTATACAGTCTGTTAAAAATGTCACTGATTATTTTGCAAAAAGCATTAAGGATGTTGAGCTATCTATCTTGTCCCCTGCTCTCATGTGCACTTCCTTGAATGAGGTGACAACTTAACTTCCTGGTTTTCTAATTGCCTGTGTTAAACAAAACACATGTTGTCCCCATTTGCGTCTATCTCTCTCTGCAGAAACGTCCTGACATCACTGGGGGAGGGGCTCCTATATCTATGGAAATCTCAGTCATCCATTTTACACAGAAGTCCTGGTTATGCCCTGCCCACAATAGGCATGTGAAGCCCCCCCCCCCCCACCTATGTCGCACCATTGCCCGCCCACACTGCTCTGTCTATACAGCCAGCTCCTAGGTTGGATTTTGTTCTGCCAATTTACAAATTACCATAGGAGAGCAGGCAGGGATTAGCACACAGATTAATAGACAGATCTGTGTGCAAAGTAACCTGTACTGACTTATACTGTCTTACATAGCACACACCCAGCTACTGATTGACAGATGGGTGTGTGTTATGTAAAATAGGCTGAGCATCATAGAAGACAGGAGAACTGGGATAGAGAAGATACTTCACTGAAATGAAATTACATTTGAGCTCTGCTGAACTCCTCCCATGATCACTGGTAGTGTATAGCAAAGAAGAAATGAATAGGGGATTACAGAACACACTTGCAGCTACATGGTAGGAAAATAATAATTTCAGTTAGGTTTATTACCATGTGTAACTTTCAGGTATTTAAGTGAGGATTTACTAAAATATGTATGTTGCCTTTAGTTGTACTTTAAGACAAAATAGGTTTCCTCATCACCATCAACTGTACGATCCTTTCCTGTAGAAGACATGCAGCCTTACCTCCAGCTTCGCTGCTTGGGTCTTAATTCGCTTTACTTTTTCCAATTTCTTTCCAGACAGGGCAATTTCCAGCATTTAGCATAGTAAACCTATAATTGGGAATCCCACCACTGGCTTAAATATATGGAGCGATCAGTTCAGTTCACACAAGTGTTAGGGAGTGCGATTTATATTATAGGCTGAACTTTCCAGCTGCTGTGCACACTCTGGTCCTTTGTGGACAAGCATATCAAACATACACTTGACATGTCCAAGAGCTGCACAGTCCCTGGATGCTCTCCCACATGTATAGCACCTACATTCAAGCTAAGGGTTTTGGTTGTTTGGGTATCAATGGCAACATCTTCCTCTAACAACCAATTCCAGCACTGCTGATCGCAGATAAAGAATCGGACCTGATACAGCCATTAGCCCACTCATGGAAATTAAATGAGTAGAAGACTGTACAACCATGTAGTTGAAGTTTAACTTTTGCCACGAAAATCACTTTACAAAATAAATGCATGTTAAATGGATTATTCAGATTCCCCCTCCCTTTGTTTCCAAGTTTGTGATTTTTTTTTTTGATGGTCAGTAATTGAAGTTTATTGTGCCCAGCTATGCATTTACTGGAAGCAGGCCTGTACTGGCCATCGGGACTACCGGGAGTTTCCCGGTGGGCCGATGGCTCAGTGGGCCGGTTTGAATGACAGACAGCCTGTCAAAGTAATGGCTGCATGAGCCGCGCAGCCATTACTTTGAGCACCGTGGCTGTACGGTCTATAAGCGGGGCCGGACCAGTGCAAGGAAGGGGCGGGTGCCCTGGGCTGGATCATACAATTTGCTGAGGAGGGGGGCACAGGTGAAATCCTGGCAGTGCTTCATACAGTACACACTAGCAGTAGCTGGCGCTGCTAGGTGTACTGTCTGTATTCGCCTTTCTGTGTACATCTGTGTAGTCTGTGACACCATCCATCCCTCAGCACTGCTAGCCTGCTACTTCTCTCCCCCTAAAGCGCTTTGTAGTCCCATCCTGGGGGCATGACGTCATTCACGGCCGGAGGCAAGATGGGAGGAGCGTAGGGAGCTGCTGCAACCAAGAGGAACCGCGGAACTCAGCAAACAAAGTGTGTATTACAACTCGCAAGTAAGCAAGCACTAAGCTTAGTAATAAATAAATGATTGCCATGCCATTGCCAAATGCCATGCGGGATGCATCTACCCCATCCGTGCTCAGCCGTCCCATCCATCCCCATCCGTGCTCAGCCATCCCATCCATCCCCATCCGTGCTCAGCCACCCCACCTGTGCTCACACTGCTCAGCCACCCCATGCATCCCCATCTGTGCTCAGCCACCCCATCATCCAGTCCCATCCATGCTCAGCCACCCCATCATCCAGCCCCATCCATGCTCAGCCACCCCATCATCCAGCCCCATCCATCCCCATCCATGCTCAGCCACCCCATCCATCCCCATCTGTGCTCAGCCACCCCATGATCCATCCCCATCCGTGCTCAGCCACCCCATCCATTTTTGTGCATATTTGCAAAATTAAAGCGGGCCGGTCTGGATGAAGTCCAGGGCCAAATTTTTGTCCCAGTCCAGCCCTGACTGGAAGTGCAATGGAACAAAGGGAGATTTCTGAAGAACATCTGCGTGGTGCTGGGCAGACCTCAGTTTAAACTTGAGTTCCGTTTGAGGTTAGTATGGTACATTACAAACATGCTCAGAAGGCGGGAGCAGCTATGGATACTTTGAGTACAACCAACATGCTTATCACACACATTTTTCCTGAAGAGAACGAGATAATCATTTCATGGCTTTGCAATTTACAAAAAGTACAAGTACTTCAGAACTATGCAGTCTCAAACACAGTGCTTATTCCGGTTTTATAAGAATAAAGCATGATTTTTCTCTGTTAAAACTTTTGATAACACTAGGTATAAAAAAATATCATTTTTGGCTGCTAATCACAAAAATAATCTGCAACTTAACCTATCACGAGCTGTTTTATAGAAATCCTCAGTTTTTGCAATTTGCAAAGCCTGTTGGCTATGCTACACTCATGAAAGAAACATCTGAACACATGGAACTGTTGTTGAAGCACATCCAGTGCACCAAGTACAAATGGAATATCTATGGAGATCCAAAAGTAGTTGATCTGCTGCTTGCAATGCAGCTCCGTATACAGCCGTGGCCAAAATTTTCACAAAGTCTGCTGCTCAGTGGTTTTAGGTCTTTTGTCAGATGTTACTATGGTATACTGAAGTATAATTACAAGCATTTCATAAGTGTCCTAGGCTTTTACTGACAATTACATTAGGTTTATGCAAAAAGAGTCAATATTTGCAGTGTTGACCATTCTTTTTCAAGACCTCTGCAGTTCGTCTGGCATGTTGTCAATCAACTTCTGGGCCCCATCCTGACTGATGGCAGCCCATTCTTGCATAAATGTTTGGAGTTTGTCAATTTGTGGGGTTTTGTTTTGTTCACCCGCCTCTTGAGGATTGACCACAATTTCTCAACACGATTAAGGTCTGGGGAGTTTCCTGGCCATGGATCCAAAATTTCGATGTTTTGTTCCCCATAACTTTTGCCTTATCGCAAGATGCTCCGTCATGCTGGAAAAGTCATTGTTCGTCACTAAACTGTTCTTGGATGGTTGGGAGAAGTTGCTCTCGGAGAATGTTTTTGTAACATTCTATATTCATGGCTGTGTGAGTGAGCCCACTCCCTTGGCTGAGAAACAACCCCACACATGAATGGTCTCAGGATGCTTTATTGTTGGCATGACAGGACTGATAGCGCTCACCTTTTCTTCTCTGGACAAGGTTTTTTCCAGATGCCTCCAACAATCAGAAATGGGATTCAGAGAAAATGACTTTACCCCAGTCCTCAGCAATCCAATCACTGTACCTTTTGCAGAATATCAGTCTGTCTCTGATGTTTTTCCTGGAGAGAAGTTGTTTCTTTGCTGCCCTTCTAGACACCAGGCTGTCCTCCAAAAGTCTTTTCACTGTGTGCAGATGCACTCACACCTGCCTGCTGCCATTCCTGAGCAAGCTCTGCACTGGTGGTGCCCCGATTCCGCAGCTGAATCAACTGTAGGAGACGGTCCTGGCGCTTGCTGGACTTTCTTAGGCGACCCGAGGCCTTCTTCACAAATGCAATGGAAATGGAATGGTTTTTCATTGGATTAAGTTCATTTCTCAATCGTTTTCAATTGTTCATTGACGGACGCAGCCTCTATTCTTGACATGTGGGGTTTATGCAGCTTTCACTAGGAGTGGACTAAGCAGAAAGTAGCTCAGCTCAAAGCAGACACAGCCCCTCCCCGGGGGCAGTCCTCACTTGGCATAACCCCTCCAGCCCTGCTCAGCAACTCAGTTTTTTCTGCCTAGTGCAAGGAGTAGGACCTGGCTCCCTGCTGGGATCTGCGGTTCCCCATTCTTTTTTTCATTTTTTCAAGAATTCTGATGAAGAATACAATCAAGTAGCCGGCTGGGTGACAGGCTGGATATCCTAGGTCCAGGGAGTCTCCCCAGCGCGGCCGGCGGATGCGAGCCGACCCATAGCTGTATGCCGGGTCGGCTGCGTCAGGCCTCGTTCCGTGCGAGGCAGTTGGCGGGTTAAACGTCCCGTCAGCACACCTAGGACCAGGCACCCTGTGTCCGTGTCATGGGTGCTGCGTGGCCGACAGCTCCCCCCGAATCGGCGGGGTGGCAGGTCTGCTTCGGGTGGCTACCTGCTGCCCCCCTCCTTTCCGCGTTATAGGTGTCCCACCTATCCTCCGGCTTGCCCCCCCCCCGGGGCTGTAGCTCTCCCTGCCTGGATGGGTCCTCTGGATGGGCTGCGGGCGATCGGCCTGTGGGTCGCGACCGCCATTTGCCTGTATCTGGCCGCATGTGCGAACGGCTGCCATTTTCCCGTAGCCGGCCGTGTGTTACACGGCCACATGTATGGAATGGCCGCCATTTCGTTGTAGCCGGCCGCTGCGTTCAGCCTCTAGTGCCTACGGTGGCCATGTTTGTGTGGTCTGCCGTATCCTGGCTTTGATTGCTGGCTGGATGGGCGGCCCTGCCTCTCTTGGCGCCAGAAACAGCTTTCCCGAAGATCGTGTGCAGCGGCAGTGGCAAGCAGCTACAGCAGCAGCTCCTGGGGCGGTGGGGTGAGTCCTCCTGGGAACCTCTGGGCCCTAGTGCAGTGACTGTTGGGCGGTGTGGGACACACAGTCCGGTGGGTGTCTTCTGGGGTGCAGGCTATGGCGGCCGAAGCCGGTGCTTCTCAGCCAGGGGTCTCCGGTGGGGACCAGGAAACGCTGGGGGTACTTCTCTCGGGCAGAGCCGATCCGTGACCGTGGGGTGGCGAGCAAACGGCCACCCCCTCTTCTGTCCTCCTTGTGAGGACTCGGAGCCGGAGGGGGGGCTCCACAGTGTTGGGGACCCCCCTGGAGCTGTCGGAGAGTGAACTCGGGGACTCTTCGGATGAAGAGGAGGAGCCCTCAGGGGCCTCCATGGCTCGTGAGCGGGCTCATTTTGTTGGTTGATATAGACAGCAGGATGGTGGCCATGGAAGTCGGGTCTCAGCGGTTCGTGAGACGCTAAAGCTGGGCACGGCTGCGACTCGGGGCGCCGTACGCTTTTGGGTCGCATAAGCCGGCCCCTTATTTGTCGTACTTTGACCAGTTCATTTACAAGGAGTGGCGGCGTCCTCAGGGGTCGTTCGCCTTGCATAAAAGTTTTCCTGTGCGTTATCCCTTTGAAGATACCCTGTTGCAGAAGTGGAAGTCCCCGACGGTGGACCCGTCGGTGGCTCGCCTGAACAAAGCGACCACTAATCCGATGGAGGGCTCTCCATCATTCAAGGACCCAGCCGACCGGAGAACTGAGGCGGTGTCCAAGGCTATGTTCCTGGTCGCAGGGTCGGCCATGCGGCCGACGCTGGTGTCTGCGCTGGTGACACAGGCGCTTACGGAATGGGCGGCCATTGTGCACCAAGCCTTGGTGACTCTCCAGGCCCCTCCGAAACCTGTGCAGATGGCAGACTAGCTGATCCATGGCCTTAAGTATCTGTGATGCGGCCCACGACATGGCTCCCATGCTGTCCAAACTGTCCATGTTTGCAATCGTCAGACGTCTGCTATGGCTTAGATGCTGGTCAGGAGACCAGGCATCAAAGGGCCTGATGGACCTACCTTTTGAAGGGGGTCGCCTCTTCGGGGCTTACCTCGGTGAGATCTTCCGGAGCCAAGAAGGGGCAAGGAGCCCCGGCGCAGGGTGGGTTCTTCTCTACTCAAGAGGTTTTTCCTGCAGCACATGCCTCGAACAAGGTCTCTCAGCCCGCCAAGGCTCCAACAGGGGGCCAGAAGCGTCCCTGGCAGCGTAAGGCCGAAAAGGCGGAGGAGAAGTCCTCCTCCGCATGATGGGTCACCCCCACCCGCTGTTCGGGTGGGGGGGGGCGGCTCTTACGGTTTGCGGACCGGTGGACTTCGCGCATCTCGGATCTCTGAGTGTGCGAGGTGGTTTTGTCCAGGTACAAGATATAGAGTTCCGTACCCAGCCTCTGGACAGGTTCTTTGCCTCCAATCTGAGGCTTCCCCCGGAATGACGGCAGGCCCTGTTTGGGGCCATGCACGTCTTGCTCCAATAGGGGGTGATTGTTCCGGTCCCCTCTGCGGAACGTTTTTGCGGTTTTTATTCCAATCTTTTCGTAGTTCCAAAGAAAAATGGGGTCAGGCCTGTCCTGGACCCGTAGGCCCTCAACTTCTTTGTGAGGGCGCGGAAATTCAGAATGGAATCTGTCCACTCTGTGGTGGCGGCGCTTCATCAGGGGGACTTTTTAGCCTCCCTGGATATCAAGGACACGTATTTACATGTGCCCATATGGGGGCACCACCAGCGCTTCCTGCGCTTTGCGGTGGGGGATCTCCACTATCAGTTTGTGGCCCTCCCGTTCGGTCTGGACTAAACCCCACGGGTCTTCACCAAGCTTCTAGCCCCAGTACCGGCTCTGCTGCAGCAGAGGGGCATAGCAGTAGTGGCGTACCAAGACTACCTCCTTCTGCAGGCGGAGTCGGCCTCAGCCCTGACAGACATCACCCTCAGTTTCCTGCGGGACTTCGGCTGGGGGATCAACCTTCCGAAGTCAGTGCTGACTCCGTCACGTCGGTTGGAATACCTGGGCTTGGCCCTAGACACGGATCGGGCGAAGGTGTTTCTCCCTGCCGCCAAGGTCTTAACGCTCCAGGGGATGGTGCGGGCCCTGCTGTCCCAGCGGAGGTCCTCTCTCAGATTTTGCATGCGGGTGTTGGGGCTGATGGTCTCCTCCTTCGAGGCGGTGCCTTATGCCCAGGGTCACGCCAGGCTCCTGCAGTGGGCAATCCTGCTGTGGTGGGACAAGTCCCCGCTCTCCCTGGATCGGGTGGTCAGTTTGGATAACAGGACTCATGTTTCCCTCACCTGGTGGCTACGGGCCCTGGCCTTGGAGCTGGGGAAGTCGTTTCTTCCCGTGGAATGGACGGTGATCACGATGGATGCCAGCCTATACGGCTGGGGAGGGGTCCCGAGGAGGTCGTCGACCCAGGGCCGTTGGTCTCCAGAAGAATCCCATCTCCCGATCAACGTGCTGGAACTGCGACAGATCAGGCTTTGCCTCTCCCACTGGTCGGGGAGGTTGCACGGGCGCCCTGTTCAGGTCCAGTCAGACAACGCCACGGCTGTGGCTTACGTGAACCATCAGGGCGGAACGAGAAGTGTGGCAGCAGCGTCGTAAGTGGCCCATATTCTGCGGTGGGCAGAGCTTACCGTGCCGGCAATCTCCGCCGTTCACATCCAGGGCGTCGAGAATTGGCAGGCGGACTATCTGTCGCCAGAAGCTGGATCAGGGAGAGTGGTCCCTGCATCCGGAGGTGTTCCGCCAGCTCTTCCAAAAGAAGCCTTTCATTACGTGCACGACGAAACATGTAGTTTACGTGATTCGTTGTCCATGTGGCCGGGAATATATAGGGAGAACCATTCGTAAATTACAAACTAGATTCAAGGAGCATATTAAAAATATCAAGAAGGGGTTTCCCAAAGCATAGTCTATCCCAGCACTATGCAGAATGCCATAACAGAGACCCGAATGGGACCACGTTTATTGGTATCGACAAATATTCAGGTAACTGGCGTGGGAGCCATATGACGAGGGGGGTGTCCCGCCTAGAGACCCAGTGGATATATAGGGCTAGGACCTACAGTCCTCTGGGTCTCAATACAGAGTGGGAGATAAATGCTTTTATCAATAATGCCCGATTGTTATCAATCCCCTATATAGTCTGTTTACCATTGCTATTCTGCCACTTTTGTGTTTAATAATCCCGCGTTGAGGATGATGATTCTGATGTTGGGTCGGGTACTTTACACAGGGGAGAGTATGAGGGTGTTTATTATGTTTTTTCTGTATAGTTATATTTGTTATTTATTTTTACATAGATTTACAGAATTTGCTTATTGGATTCTACTATTAAATTTAGGATGTGCAATATGTTCTTTGTCCATTAGACGGCGAGGCGTCCCAGACTTTGCAGTTTGTCTCGTTTTTATTTAAATATATATTGTAAACATTTTAAATATTTATCCTTGAAACAGCTAACCCCAATTTGGTTTGGGAGGCTGTTGATCATAACAGGATATTCATCAAGGATTTAACCACTTGCCGACCGCCAACCACAAGGTGGTTCGTTATCGCAAATCGCCGTCATACGACGGCGGCTGCGATAACGCGCACTGTGAGCGCGCGCGCGCCGCCGGAGGCGCGCCCGCGTGCTCACTGTGTTCGGGGAGGGCCAGGGAGCGGGTGCGGCGGCTTCGATTGCCGCCGGCTACCCGCGATGGCCCCCCCGGAGCGAATGAGCGGAGGTCCGTGTATGTAAACACGGACCTCCGCTCTGTGTGAGGGGGAAGGGCTGTGATCACAGCCTTCCTTTACGTGAAGGCTGTGACCACTTCCCTTCCCCAGATAGGCAGTCCCCCATACAGTTAGAACACGCCCAGGGAACATAGTTAACCCTTAGCGCGCCCCCTGCAGGTTAACCCCTTCACTGCCAATGGCATTTACACAGTAATCAGTGCATTTTTATAGCACTGATCGCTGTATAA
>BLSH010555641.1:1121620-1142944 GCA_018402905.1 Glandirana rugosa
CGCGAGACCCCCGGGGATTTTTCGCAGGCGGAGGGGGAACAAGGAGTCCCCTTCTCAGGCTTGGCCTTTACCGAAACCCCCAGTGCCCTGGGGGCACCTTGAGACTCCCACTCGATCAGGGTAGTCTGCCGCTTCTCCTAATTACTTGTCTTACCCCTGGCACTGACAACCCCACACTACGCTATAAAAAACTGGCTCCTAACTTTTTCAGCCGGCTCCTAGATTCAAGGCAAATTTGTCAAGCCCTGCCTCAAAGGGATAGCGTATAGCGAAGAGTTTAGGTAAGGCGATGGAATTCTGTGGACGCTGCCATTCCTGATAGGTCCAGTCGCAAGAACGCACGGATATTAGTAATCAGTGCAGCCACCAGCGCTATTTCGCGCGCAACTGAGGCCCCCTGGTCCTCTTCGCCGTCTGATGGGACTAGCTCACCCTCAGAGTTCCACGGGGGTCCCGTGACCCCCAAAGCCATTTCCGGTTCGGACTCTTCCCCTGAGGAACAAGGGGGAGGCGGACGCTTTTTAGGGGCCCCCAGAGCGCTGCTCGGCCCCACCCGGGGAAGAAATCCAGGGTCCAGGGACACCAGGGTCCCCAGCGCAGGTTGTGCTGCCGCTGACTCCTCCTCAGAAGGACCTGCAGGGTCATCTGCCATCGTACCACGGGAACGGACAGTCAAAATAGAAAATGACCTGACACCCCCACAATGCAGCCCCACCGCCACCCCACAGAACGCCAGGGAGACCCCAAGAGGACTGCACCCACCGCTACCAGCACCACAGGGAGAGCTCAGCTATACTTGCAGTTTGTGCCTCACAAGCGCTGCTCCCAGCAGGAGTGCTTAAGGACCGCCAGTCAAGAAACCTGCGCCGCCTGTAGTCATCCGCGCTGTCCCAAGTGAAAGAAGCAAAACGCCAGCAGCGTGTTTTTTACTCTCCAGGGACATCAAATATGGCCGCCGAAAACGCTCACAAGAGGCCAAGCCTGCAATACAGGCCGCGACTACGGCAAAATGGCCGCCGCTCAGCACTAGAAAGAAACCCTCAGCAAAACGGCGGCGGTACGAGCGTGCGGTGCGGGGAGAACTAGCCCAGCGAACACCCTCCACCGGTCGGCCAAATCGCTAAAATACGCCCAGCACCTCCCCCTCCGCTCCCCTAGGGGGGAAGAGAGGAGGTCACTCACCAGTCCGACGGGCGTAGTGGGTAGCCACCCAGTCGCAGACCTTCCTCCCATGCCGGAGAGGGATGCTGCAGGCCATAGGCCCATGGACAGGAACCAAGTACGGTCACCGGGTGCAAGTGGGGGTGACCCACTAGCCGCCCGCACAGAACGGGCACGATGCCCCGCCAAGGCTAGGACTAGCTCGCATCGGTCGGCCGTGCTGGGGAAAGTGCAGGATTCTAGCTATCCTCTATGCCCCAGCCGGCTTCATCAGATAGCTTGAAAAAAATAAAGCGGTAGCAAAAAAGATAAACCGCAGGTCCCATAAGGGAGCCAGGTCTAACTCCTTGCACTAGGCATAATAAAACTGATATGCTAAGCAGAGCAGGGGGGGTTATATGGGAGAGAGAGGACGGCCCCCTGGGAGGGGCCAGCTTGCTTTCTTTCTATTTGCCTAGTCAACTCCTAGTAGGATGTGCATATAACCCCACTTGTCAATGAAGAGCTGCATCTGTCAGTGAACGTAAGAGAAAAGGGCAATAATTGCCACCTGTTTTTCAAAGAATGAATGACCTCACTAATTGAACTCCACACAGCTATTATTTTGAACATGCCCCTTTCAATTAGTGATTCAATTACAGAATCAGCAGCATGCATGTCATGACTGTTGGGTCTGTTGGATTTTTATTACTCTACTACACCTGCTAGTAAATTTGCCATGTACAAATATAATTTCTACCAAAAACAGTGATTGATCAGGTTAATGATGTCTGACTGCTATTATTTTGAACACAACTGTAACACCAAAGTTTTCAGGAAGCAAAACGTTTGAAAAAAATGTGTTGTCCCGTGTAGAATACTAGGTTTTCCATGTCACAAGAAAAAGCGATACAGGGACACAGAGCAAGGTGAAGTGGTGCCCATTTATCACCAGGATAAAAACTTTCTGATCTAAACCCACAAGGATGGGTTCCAATTTGCTTGTCAGAGTCTGGACTCCAGAGTATGTGGGGCACCCTAACACTGGTATAAGCAGATTTTCTGCTGGGATGGAAATGTTCTGAATGTCTTGTCTATTTAGGTTATGAGGCACCAAAAGAGTCCAGTCCAGAAGGCAGTTGACATGGTTATTTATAACCATAGTTCATAAAACTGCAACACATACATCTGTATTAATACCGCTAGTATTAAGTGGTGGTTTGTCCACTTTCGAAGGAAAAGTGGGAAACTTATTGCACCAAAGATGTGACGCAGCATTTTTTTTTATTTGGTCAGTCCAGTATTGCCTTTCATCCTACTCAATGAAGGCCAGCAAGTGTAAAGTGGATCAGGAAAGAAAGGAGTAAACCCTGGAAGTTGCACATCTAAGGTTTCCTAGAGAGGTGAATAGAGTGGCAACATCAGCCTGGACTCCAACCAGGCCACGCCCCCAACACATTTCACTCCGCACCCCAGAGCTTAGTCATGGCTAAGCTCCGGGGCCGGAGTGAAACACCTTGGAGGCATGGCCTGGTTGGAGTCCAGGCTGAAGTTGCCACAAGATGCATTCATTCTAGTGGCAACTACAAGGAAATGCAACGGTCTGCACACTGATCTTTGGTGAACATAGCAGAGATGAAAGTATTGATTGTATGTCCTGCTGGATCTCTCATGGAAGCAAAGAATCATACAGGGGTTCATATTGCAGCATTAGTAGGTATAGTGTAAAGATATAGATAGGTTTCAAGAAGGAGTTGTCCTCTCTATTGGATAGGGGGGTGGTGGAGAGGATTATCACTAAGGATGACAAGGAGATGTTGATACCAGCACATCCTGTGATGCCCATCTTCCACCACCTCCCTAAAATCCATAAGGGTTGCAGTCCCCTGCGTGGTAGACCCATTGTCGCAGGGATTGGCTCTCTCAATGAGCGACTGGGGCAATGGGTTGACCATTTGCTACAACCTATGGTCTCTAAGCTTCCAGGCTATATCAGACACACAGGCCATTTACTAAACAAACTTCGAGACTTTGAGTGGCAGGATGACTATGGGTGGGTCACGTGTGACGTGGCGAGCTTGTATTCATCCATTCCCCACTCACTGGGTCTGCGAGCTGTTGAATTTTTTCTTAAACATTTTACTACTCACTCGTTAGTACATCAGGAGTTTGTTTTATTATGTCTGGAATATTTACTTACCCACAACTTTTTCATGTTCGACGGGGATCACTATTTGCAGAGATGCGGAGCCTCTATGGGTGCCAAGTTTGCACCTTCCCTTGCCAACCTTTACATGGGTTGGTGGGAGAGGCTCCGCATCTTTGCACCGGGTGGTCCCCGCCGACATGATACCCATTTTTACGGTCGCTACTTTGACGACCTGTTTATTGTATCAAGGTATGCAGTTTCACCCGAGGAATGGATTGCATATATGACCGATAATGCCCTTAATCTGAGTTTTACAGCTTGCCATGAAGATAGGGCCATTACATTCCTGGACGTGACTTTGACGGCCAGGGGTGGAAGGATCGGGTCTAGTCTATATTGGAAACCTTCGGCGGCAATTCGCTCCTTCGAGCTGATTCTAGTCACCCAGGGCACACATTGAGGAATCCCTGTTGGGCAGTTTTTGAGACTCAGACGAATATGCAATGATCCGTCTGACTATGCGCGTGAAAAATTGAACATGCAATGGCGCTTCTTGGAGAGGGGCTATTCGTCCTTGGTTATACAGAGAGCCATTGATATTGCGGACAGAGTGCCACCAGACAAATTGCGATATGGCTCAACCAATACCAGGCACAAGGCCCCTCTGCTGTCCAGTTTTTTCCATGCCATACAGTTTGGAGTTCATAAAGTTAGGAGCATAATTCTCAAGTATGTGCCCATATTACACAATGACCCACTGTATGCGCGTATATTATCAGATTGGGTTAAGGTGGTCTCTCGCAGGGCCCATTCTTTGGGCTCTACTCTCTCTCCCAGCCTCTTTTCCAGCAGCATTAAAAGGGAACACTGGCTACACTTTAAAGGGACTTTTTGTTGTGGGAAGAGCGGTTGTCCGTGTTGTCCACTAGTTCGGAGGGGGGACACCGTTCAATCCACTTCAAACAATAAATGTATGAATATCACTAGGTTCATCAACTGCAATACAAGATATGTGGTTTATATGATCACTTGTTTACAGTGTCGTTTTCTACCTGTGGGACGAACCACACGGAGGCTACGGGATCGCATGAGTGACCATCTTAGGGACATCAACAAAAACCATGCCACTAATGTTTCCCGACATTGGAATGAGGTGCATCAAAAGGAAGTTTTGGGTGTAAAAATTCAGGCAGTGGAAAAAAAAAAATCGTATCTCCACCCAGAGGGGGTGATAAGTTTAAAATCTTGTGTAGGAGGGAGGTGTTTTGGACATTCTTTTTTGGAACTAGGAGACCTGAGGGGCTCAATTTTGAATGGGATGTTTCCCACTTTTATGATTAATAATATATGTATACACATGTTGTGAGCCCCCGAATTTCCTTGTTTAGCCATGACGCCTCTCACCCACAAGGTGAGTAATTCGGCTGTAAGTAAATCTGGGGATTGTGTTTTTCTATTTAGGGACTCTGTACTCACACATAGTATTACATATCTATATTTAAATAGACATCATGTATCTATATGCACATAAAGAGAGAGAGAGAGAGGAACATTGTTGCCCACCACCCATGTCTATGGATGGAGGTTAGCCTTTTCTCCCTATTCTTGTGGACTCATGGTGTTTTACATATTATGTTTATGAGTGCTAGATATCTTTTGTATTCCTCTATGGGGTTCCTAGATGTTTTTTTTGACATGGGACCTCACATATTTCATGCTACATGTCTGTCTGTTTCTTGCCATTATTGATATTATAGTCTTTTAACACCATTTTCTAAGATCATTGATTATATAGTATGAAGGGGTGAGGGGTTTGATGGTTTTCCTCTTCCTCTCCTCCTCGATCATGGATTTTTCTTGTTTATTAACCGCTTGCCGACGGCTGATCGGCAATTGACGGCGACAGAGTGGCTCTGTAACGCGAAACGCCGTCATACGACGGCGACCGCGAGACAGAGCCTAGTGAGCGCGCGCGCCGCCGGAGGCGCGCGCCCGCGCTCACTGTGTTCGGGGGGGGCAGGGAGCGGCGGCTTCGATTGCCGCCGGCTACCCGCGATGCCCCCCCGGAGTGAAGGAACGGAGGTCTGTGTATGTAAACACGGACCTCCGCTCTGTGTGAGGGGGAAGGGCTGTGATCACAGCCTTCCTGTATACGAAGGCTGTGACCACTTCCCTTCCCCAGCTAGGGCAGTCCCCCTACAGTTAGAACACGCCCAGGGAACATCGTTAACCCTTAGAGCGCCCCCTGCAGGTTAACCCGTTCACTGCCAATGGCATTTACACAGTAATCAGTGCATTTTTATAGCACTGATCGCTGTATAAATGCCAATGGTCCCAAAAAAGTGTCAAAATGTTCCGACATGTCCCCTAAAATATCGCAGTACCGCTAAAAATCGCAGATCGCCGCCATTACTAGTAAAAAAAAAATAAAAACCCCAAAAATGAATTCTCATCATCCGTAAACGAGACCACTTTTGCGCAAACCAATCAATAAACGCCGATTGCGATTTTTTTTATCGCAAATATGAGGACGAATATAAATCGGCCAAAAACGGTGAAAAAAAATGTTTTTTTATATTTTTTTTTTGGATTTGTATTTGAGCAAAAAGTAAGAAATTTGGGTTTTTTTGCAAAATTGTCGCTCTTCTTTTGTTTATAGCGGCGATTAGAAATGACGCAGAGGTCATCAAATACCACCAAAAGAAAGCTCTATTTGTGGGAAAAAAAGGACGCAAATTTCGTTTGGGTACAACGTCGCACGACCGCGCAATTTTCAGTTAAAGCGACGCAGTGCCGAATTGCAAAAAGGGCTCCGGTCCTAAAGCTGGAAATCCTTCCGGGGCTGAAGTGGTTAATTAACATCTCATGATTACTTTTATATAGTTTATTTGTACATGTCTTTATGATTTTTCACATTTTTTTTTTTTTTTAATATATTCACTTAGAACGGTTTTGCTTCTTTTACAGTTGGGTCGGTCTGGTTAAATCTCACAGGGGAGTCTGCAATAGTGTGTCTGGAGGATTTTCCCATCTATATTACACGTATCTTCACCACGCTGTACCTTTAGGAGTGATTGAAAGACCATGGAAGCTAATCATGTTAATGATGATGTATCAGCTGGTAGACTGTGATGCCATTGGCTATTTCTGACAACTATTAGAGTACTTGTATTTATATGCATTTGTACCTATGTTGGGTCAGCTATGACTAAGAGCCCTTAGGGGGGCCTGAAACGCGTCAGCATATTGTCCCCATTCTGTATCGCATGGATTTGTAACCAATAAAGCATTTAAAGGAGTGCGGCCGTCCGGAGCTTTTCTTCAATCATCTATGCTACATGCATACTGAGCCGGCACCCTTTGGGACTGTTTTATCGTATACAAGAGTCCGGTAGTTTGGAGCGGTCTACTCTTTTTCTATAGCGTAAAGATAGTTACCACGGCACTGGCAAGTAATATATGCAAATTACTAAAACTCAGCTTGGAATTTTGAACAGCATTTAGGCACGGATAGGCTTTGAAGGTTGCAGTGTCTGCAAAGCACTGAATAGAATAACAGATGTAAAAAAAGGGCCCTTTGTACTGGAATCCACTACAGAGCAAAGGTAGTTTCACATTTACCCCAAAGAAGTAAAAATTCCTTTAAATGCAATAGTAATTCCTCCAACAAGCTGATTTCCAGTTATCTATTACAGTCAGGTACCATCCACACATTTGCTAAGGTCAATGATCTCCGTTAGATACCCAGTCTATGTCCTACATAACTCCACCAAGCTGTTAAAAGAGACTTACGAGGGGAGAACATGGCTGGGCAGCGGCCTACAATAGCATCCTGACGCTTCTTGGTGAACTCTGGAATTTTCCAGACAAATATGCCATCAAAGGTGGAAAGTTCTGCCTCCTGTAGCCTAGTCTCCAGTTCTACCAGCTGTAGGTCCTTCTGTCCCAGCGTACGCTCCAGTTGTCTCACCTGTGAACACAAGGGGTCAAAGAGGGTAAGTCATTCTGTTTATCTGACACAACTTGTGTCTTTCCAACTAAATACCTATGGCTGCCAGTATCGTCTTTTCCCTTTAAAGAGGAAGTAAACCCTGATGGGTTTTACTTCCTCTGTTACCCTGCAATGTAAAAGCATAATAGGCTAGTATGCATCACATACTAGTCTATTATGTGTCACTTACCTGCATTGGAAGACCGCGCTCGTCCATCTTCGCCCCTATTCCTTCTAGGGCCGCGGGGACTCCGGCTCTGTGACAGGCCGGAGCCGCGTAAAGTCACTCCCCTGAATGCAAGCAGGAGCCGTCAACTGCGGTGCAATCTCAGTGAAGAAATGGCACGGAGGCTGTTTCTTCACTGCGCCGTTGCCGATGACCGTGCAGGTTTAGGATATATGCAGGAAACCTACAGGTAAGCCAACGTTGACAACCACTTTAAAGTGTAAGTTCAAGTTCAACAAGATTTTCAGAACATCCCCCTCTGCAATTTTATATCCAATGAATTGTACAAACCAGAGCTCTTCCTTCTGTAAATGGTGAAGGTCCTCCCCATTACAGATGCACGTCGTAGGTTCCCTCCAGAAAAATCACTGGCCTCTCATTCCTCTCAGCTCTACACAAGGGGCGCCTGCACAGATTGAATAAGCCAGAGCGACCACTACCAAGCTAAGCTGGAGGCAGGAGAGGATACTCTGTACATACACCCAGTCTGAAGGACTAGGATGCATTAGTGTGATATTCAGCCTGTTCTGCAAATGGCAGGAGAGAGAGGAATGAAGGGCCAGCATTTTTTCTGTAGAGGACTTCCAAAAGCTGCATCTGTAATGGGAGTACCTTCACCATTTACAACAGGAGGCGCTCTGTTATGTACTATTTATTGGCTATAGAATTGCACTGGGGATTTCCTGAAAATCTTCCTGAAAATGAACTTAAACTTTAATTATTTTCAATTGGAGTCTATAAAAATTGCATACTACCTGTACATGTTTCCTAGTTTGTACATATTGTCACAAACACACACACCTACCCTGTAAATGCTCTTTTGCAGAAAGGCTGCTATAGTGGACAAATTAATTCCTTGGGATGGTATAGCCTGAAAACCTCAAGAAAGTGAAATATTTTCTTTGCAGAGTCTTATGGCTCAGTTCAATCAATGCAAGGATTTTGAGGCAAAACAGTTGCATTTGGTGCAAACATTTCATCACCATTTGGTTTTGATTTTTTGGTAGTAAAATACCCCAGGGCTTGACAAATTTGCCTTGAATCTAGGAGCCAGCTAAAAAAGTTAGGAGCCAGTTTTTTATAGCGCAGAGCAGCCAGTCAATAACTCCACCGTTACATCAGGGTTATAAGCTGGCCAGAAAGAGTGACACTAAAAAAATCTGTTATGGGGGAAACTCCTTATTATGCCAAATGCATCGTGACTGCAGCATGTAAAACGCCCTCATCTGCTGCCTAAGGGAGGCCAATGGTGGGTGGCAAAAACATGTCTCTACTGCACATTTTTACCACCCAACTTGTACATCTAAACAAAGCTTTAGTGACATTGTAAATAAAATACAAAAAAAAGGTGAAAAGTATTCCAGCTCTGCTGAACTTCTGCTGCCTCTTTGCAGCCACTTCCTGCCTACATGTGTGTCCCCCACAGTGACTTTTCATTGGTCTGGTGGGTTTCTGGTCACCATGAAATACTGGAGCCCAGCTGCACATAGAGTGGTAATTGTTGATGGTACACAGGGCTTTATCACAAATTTTGTTGCTTAGAATAAAGGTCACTTTTCTCGCGGTGTGACATCATCTTTCATATTATACAAAAATAAAAAAATGGGCTAACTTTATTGTTTAGTTTTTTTTTATTCATTAAAAGTGTATTTTTTCCAAAAAATTGTGCTTGAAAGACCGCTGCACAAATACCATGTGACATAAAATATTGCAGCAACCGCCATTTTATTCTCTAGGGTCTCTGCTAAAAAATAATATATAATGTTTGGGGGTTCTAAGTCATTTTCTAGCAGAAAACACTGGATATTTAATTGTAAGCCACTAATGTGAGAGAGGGTTTAGTCTTTAAATGGTTAAACTTTCCTGATAGCCCGGAGATAATTGCTTTGAAAGAAGAAGATACATTGTTGTGTTTATTCTTCTAACTCTCAACAACTGTTCCAGGCAGCCTGTTTGTTACTTTTCTTCATTCTAAGTAGAAACAAATATCCCAGCAGCGGCCAAGTGTAACAGCTGTTAGATGAAGCAGAGAACGGCTCTCGCTGAATCTGACAGCTGTTTTACCATAAGTGATAGAAGGAACGGCTGACACTCGCCAGGACGCGATTTCTGGTCGCCATGGCGACCTGGCGCCTGGGGTTTGTCGAGGCCTGAAATACCCCATTGCTAAGATCCAGGGAATGGTTTAATTAAACTGTTGTACAGGACACTGGGGATGTTTCCTAGAAGGCAGGTACATTCCACCCGATATTGTAGTCATGGCCCCTTTAAGAAGGATGGTTGCAGATTCTCAAACCCAGATCACTAGGACTTCGGTAACTACGGGGTTAAGACCCGGGGAAGGGAGGTCTGAAAAGCAGCAGAGACTCCGTGCACCTGTGTTAAGGAAGTGAGAGCAAGATGGAGAGCTCATAAGCTGGACAGCAAGCGTGAGCTCTCTGAATCAACTGAGACACAGGCTGCTGAACCTCTGTCTGGCCGGCCTGATACCCTGACTCTGGAGGAGCCTAACCGAGCTGTGGGACCGGAGACTAGCGGTGAGCCTGCGGTTTTAGTTATCAATACCAGAATTCTGGACTATGTATTGACTTTGGCTAAAGAAAGCGGTCTTTTGATTTTGTTTGCTTCAAAATAAATTAACTGTTTGCTTCTATAAACTGGCTGGCGGTCATTACGGAGCTACCCCCAGGTTACACTGTGTATTCTTAGGACAGTACAATGGATAATTAAGATGAGGTTTAGAGTAGGGGACGGAGTTTAGTTTCAGGGATACATTCACGTTAAGGGTTAGGATTTATTAGGCAAGTCACAGTTTAGAATTAGTTACATAATGCCAAAAACTACTTACAATTTTTCCAAAAGCAATTGTACCATTTGGAGACCCAATTATTTTTTCTAGCCTTGGGACAGCTCTGGCCTCAATCACCCCAAATTCCACTTTTTGTCAGTTCCAAACCTGCTCCACAGGCCCCACATCAATTTTAAGTTTCCTGATCAATAAGCCTCAGTATTCCGAAAGTATGACTCTCAAACATAAGGCTCCAACCCACAGAGATGACTCAAGGCAGCTTTCCAGACTCACCTTGTTTGTAAGGCTATCAATCTTCTCCTGATCTGTCCTCCGCAGCTTCATGGCCTCCTCTGTGGCCGCGCTCGCTCTCTCCACCTCTTTGTTGAGGACACAGACAATATTTTCCATCACCGTGCTCTTCTTCTCCAATGTCTCAAGCTTCCGCAGCAAATCTGGGGCTTTGGCAAATTCTGATGTTGAATGCAAAGCGGTTAGGGAAGCTGAGCTGCCCTGTACAGACATTGACCCCAGACGCTGAGTGACATCAATAATCTCCTTCCTGTGTGGCTGTATGAACTCCCACACTTTAGCCAAGTGCTCCGGCAAGAACTTGGTCTCATGCTCCAGGCACTTATCATTCTCCACCTATGAACACACAAATACATGAGGCTACTGAGTGGTTGAAGAATCAGCTGAACCAATATTCATTTGGACTTACAATCATATAAATGGAAACTCCGCAATTACAAAAAAAGAAATAATGCCATAGCTGTGGCCATAACGTGGGCTGCAGTGGCAGTGTGTTAATATCTGCAACATGTTTGGTTAAGGTGAATCCAGAGCTTCCCGACTTCAGCGCAGGACCCCTTGACCTAACAAAGGTTAACCCTCTCTTACAACAACCAGGTAGTCATGGGAACATCAGAAGTAATAGCTGACAAATATGATTCTAGAAAAAGAAAAAACATGTCACGCTTGCCCCAAATACAGCACAACTGAAGCAGATCTGTGTTTAGGTGAACTTTGGGTAGGCATTAGGGAGGGTGGCAGGTATTTGAACGTCTCCATATATTAACTTAGCAGCTGTAATAATCCTATGGCACCAAGTCATTACCTGAAGATGGCACAATAGCCGTTGTCCAGCAGCTCTGTATTTAGAGTCCAGCTTTATTTGTGCAGTATTTTGTTTTAGGGTCTCATTAATTGTTTAACCTCCCTGGTGATAGGTTATGTCAGATTTTTGCATCTCAAAGAGGTACATTGTTTTACATAGAAATTTGGCATGTTATATTGTAGGCCTGTAATTATTAGAAATAACTCACTTAAATCCGTCCAAAAAAAAAAAAAAAAAGTCTAGTAGACATTCCGGGTATGATAAAGTTTGAAATCTAAAATCATAACATAATAAATAGCTATAAATAATCAAAAATAATAAAAGTTATTTAATAATGTAATCAAATAAAAAAAAAAAAACACTGACACTTCCTCAGTTGCAGAATTGTCGCTGTCGTCACTTTCAGTGTCTGATGACGAATTTCCCCAAGAATCAGTATCGCTCAATTCTGCAATTGATTCTTATTTACTCTCTCTGTTTTCTAGCTGGTCAAAAAACGCTTTTCATGTAAAAGGGACGCTTTTTGGATGCCATGGACATAATCAAGTTTCCAGGCAGAAAGAATGGCACATATATCATATAAAAGTGCATGCAAGGGCAATGGACAAACCACTAGGGACAAAAGGGATGTGAAGTGATTTGATACAGTAATGTAATCCTTACAGATTACAGTGTACTGTATGTGTTATGCGTGTTTCACTTTTTGAATTTGCCCCGGGACTCCGTCTCCATGCCAAGCTCGCAGGGAACGGAGCCCGGCATTACTGTACACTGGGTAGAAGACATAGTACACTGACACAGCGGGAGGACATTGCTGAATCCAGGGGACAAGGTAACGCAGCCTGGATCCAGCAATGCAATCCCGAGTGTGGCTCGGGGTTACCGCTTTTGGGAATGAAAATTTACCCCGAGCCACACTCGGGAATACCGCCAGGGAGGTTAAGAAACCACAAATGTTTAAAAAATTCCTTTCCTTAACTTCTGTGATAGCACCCACCCTGACTTACTAGGTGCTCTGAAGGAAGATAACTGGAAAATTAGGATTAGACCAACTCCAATTTTAACAAGAGCATTTACATGGAGGGTGAACCCGAGGTCTCAAGATATTTTACAGCATGCTGCGTTTGGTCACTTGTAATCACCTAAATTTTCCAGTTATCGAGTGATGCTTAAAGGGATGTTAAAGGCTTATTTTATTTCTTTTTTTTTTTTTTAATATAAATAAATTTAATATAAAATCCATTTCTCTGAGTTCATTGACAGACACAGCGCTTCCTTATTCATGACCATAGGGTTGTACCGCCCCCTACAGGAGTAGGAAATTAAGCAGAAAAAAAAAAAGGCTTGGCTACGCCTATGGGCAGTCCTAGTTGGTATATACCCCCTCTCTGCTATAGGCCTACAGTTTAGTAACAAGCAGTGTGAGAAGTATTAGAAAAAAAAAACTCGTCAGAGGGGTGAATGCTGCGTCTGTCAATGAAATGGATTTTACAGTTAGTCAAAAATCACATTTTCTCTTTTCATTGACAGTCACAGCACTTCCTTATTCATGACCATAGGGATGTCCCAAAGCAGTGCCAAAACATGAGGGGTGGGATAGCCAACAAAACAGGCCAACAAGGAAAACAGGAGCTCAACAAGAACTGGAGCCCCACCTGCACAAAAAAACGCCTCAAGGGGGAATGACCCCTTAAATCGCAGCCTGCAAACCTTGCGCCTGAAAGAAGTATCCGCAGATGCCAGCACATCCACTTTGTGAAAGTATGCACCGACGACCAAGTGGCCGCCTTGCAAACTTGTGTCACTGACGCCTGATGAAGAAAAAGCCCAGGAGGCACTAAGTGCCTGAGTAGAATGTGCCTTAACTGGGAAGGGAGAAACCTTACCCCTGATAGAGTAAGCCTGCGTCACCGTTTGTCTGATCCATCTAGAAATGGTTGCAGAAGATGCAGACCTCCACTTCTTCGGCCCGTCCATGATCACAAACCGGGAGTCTGACCTCCGAAAAGGCTCAGTGGCAGCCAAATACACCCAGATCGCCCAAACCACATCCAGGGTGTGCAAGGCAAACTGCCTCGGGATTTTGTTGCCTGGGACACAGGGAAGGCAACACAATGTCTGCATTCAGATGAAAATCAGACACAAACTTAGGAAGTAACAACAGACAAGGATAAAGCACCACCATTAATCTTGTGGATCACCAGATAAGGCGGACAAGATAGCACCGCCAATTCAGAGACCTTGCGAGCAAAGGCGATAGCCACCAGGAAAGCCACCTTCTGAGACAAAATGAGCAGGGGAATGTTTTCAAAAGGAGGCTTCTGAAGAACCAAAAGCACCAAATCCAAGTCCCACGGTGGAAGTGGAGACCACTCTGGTGGAGTTATATGATGATCCCCCGGAATTAAAGTACGGACGAGGGAGTGCGAAGCCAGGGGGTGTTGAAAGAGAACTGCCAAAGCCGACGCTTGGCCCTTTATCGTACTCCAAGCCAATTTATGCTCAACACCCCTGTGAAGGAAAGTCAAAAAACTCGAGTCACAGAGAAGGAATGGGGGTGAACACCCACTGACACACACCATGAAAAGTAAGCTTTCCACATCCGATGGTAGATCTTCCTAGAGGGAGACTTTCGAGCTTTAAGCAGAGTCTGAACCACAGACACAGGAAAACCTTTATCTTTTAGCACCTGGCTAGTAACAGCCAGGCTGTCAAAGCCAGCAATGGTAAAGCAGGATGGAAGATCGGCCCTTGGGACAGAAGATCTTATGAGAGGCAACCGCCAGGGGACGTCTGCGACCAGGCGCACCAGATCGGCATACTAAGACCGATGGGGCCAGTCCGGGGCCACTAGAATGACCGGCATTCCCTTCGTCTTTGGTCCTGCGCAACAGTCGCGGCAGAATTGGAGGGGAGGAAAGGCGTAAATCAGAAGATACTGACCCCACGTGGCCACCAGAGTGTCTGTGGCGTCTGCCAGAGGGTCCCGAGACCTGGCCACAAACCTTGGCACCTGTGGATCCAGGATGCCAACAGATCCAGCTCTGGAGTGCTCCAGCGCAGACATATCTGCTGGCACACTTCCTGATGAAGGGACCATTCCTCTTGGTCCAATACTTGGCGACTGAGGTAATCCGCCTGCCAATTGTCCACCCTTGGAATGTGGATGGCGGAAATAGCCAGGACGAATCGTTCTGCCCACTGGAGAATGCCGGATATTTCCAGGGCCACCAACACACCTTTTGTCCCTCCCTGGTGAATCCGCACTGAGAACCCCCGAAGACTATCTGGCCAATAGTGCAGACAAAGTCTGATCGCCTGGAGTCCCAGGATGTTGATAAGCAGGCCGGATTCTTCCAGCGTCCCCACCCGGACAGGCTGGCATTGGTTGTGTTCACTGTCCAGTAAAGTGGGAGGAAGAATTTTCCCTGAAGGGCCAGGGAATGAAGCCACCGGATCAGAGACCCCCTGGACCTCTGGGTCAGCCAATTGTCCAGAGACCCTGGACATTTGTCCAATTTCAATAGAATCTTTTTGCAAGGGTCTCGTATGGAACTGAGCAAACGGGACCCTTGCAAAAGAGATCCGCCTCGAAAGTAGATACCATCAGGCCCAACACCCGCATGCAAGTCCGCAGGGAGATCCACCTGCTGGATAGCAGCAATCGAGTTGCAGCCTGCAACTTCCCGAGCTTGTCCAGCGGCAGAAACACTCTGGCCAGAGCAGAATCCAGAGCCATACCCAGATAGTCCAATTTCTGGGTTGGAATCAGCAAAGACTTCTGGTAGTTTAACAGCCACCCAAACTCTGTCAGAGTTTGAATGGCGATCTCCACATCGCCCCGCAAAGTCGTAGGAGATTCCGCTCGCAGAAGGTCATCCAGGTAGCCCAAAACAGCATTGTCTGCTGACGCAGCAGCGCCAGAACCAAAGCCAACACTTATGAAAACTCACGGAGCATAGGCGAGACCAAAGGGTAACACCAAAAATTGATAATGCTACTCTTCCACCACAAAAGCGGAGGAATTGCTGATGACGGGCGCAGATCAGAATGTGCAGTTAAGCATCCTTTATATCGATGGAAGCCAGGAAGTCCCCCTGATGCAGGGATGCCACCACAGAGTGAATAGACTCAGTTCGGCACTTCTGAACCCGCAAAAATCGGTTTAAGACCTTGAGGTCAGGATTGGATGTGCCGTACCCTCTTTTTTGGGGGATTGTGAAAAGGTTTGAATAAAACCCCTGAAACCATTCAGACGCAGGAACCGGGACAACCAATCCCTGGTAACAGGTCTTGTACAGCACCCTTGAGGTTCAGCAGGCGCTCCGTGGACAGACACACGTTGGAGGGGGAAAATCTGTACAGGGGGCAAGACTGGAGCTCTATCTTGTAATCCGAACTAATCACTTCATGAACCCACAAGTCGCTTATTAAAGAGATCCATGGCCCTTGAAACCAGCGAAGATGTCCCCACACCCAAAATGAAGGGGACAAAGCGCTTGGAACCTCCCAAGAAGGGCTTGAAAGGCTTTGAGCCCTTGTCGGCGGACCCTGAGGGACAAAAAAAACTTCTTCCGAGAAGGAAGGACCACGCTTGCGACAAGGCTCCTTTCCTCTCGACTATGGAAGGAAGGTACTCTTTTCCCCTGTGACACTCAATGATGTTGTGCAGAGTGGCTCCGAACAAACGATCGCCCTGAAAAGGCAGATCAGTCAGGGCCTTTTTTGAGGCCTGGTCCGCAGCCCAACACTTCAGCCACAGCACCCTCCTAAGAAGCAACGCTAGACAGCAATGGAGCTGCGTCCAAGGAGACATCACAGACGAATTGCAGTCCCTGGACCAACTGGTCCGCCAATTCGGCAAAGGCAGGGGGAAACTGGTCACCCTCTAGATCACAGCGTAACAGCTTTGCCCATTCAGTAAATGTTTGAGACACCAGAGCCATGGCCAAGACTGGCCGAGCACCGAACCCGCAATAGTGAACATAGTGCCACCAGAGCCTCCACCTTCCTGTCAGCCAGATCTTTAAAGGCTGGGGAGTCTTCAACCAGAATCCTGGTGGCTTTGTTAAACAGAGAGACCGGAGGATCCACCACCGGTGGAGTCCTCCACTTTTCGAGCAGCCCCTCTTCAAGTGGATAGCGCACAGCGAAGCGTTTGGTAACTGCAAAGGGTCGTTTTGACCGTTCCCATTCTTTATAGACAAACTTGTCAAAATAAGAGGGGTATGGGAAAACATTCACTGTGCGAGATGGCTTATGGGTGCCAAAAAGGGACCGCCATCTCCGCCGCATCCTCCATTTTTAAAGTTTCCTGCACGGATGCAATTAATGCGTCCACCAGTGTTTTCTCATGCGTAGCCACAGGGGCAGAGGAATCATCCTCACTGTCTGAGAGGTCAGGTAGCGCGGCCGTAAACCCCGCAGGGTGGGCCACATCCGTAGTGGCCGAATCAGAATCAGGATCTGATAAGATAGATGAAGCAGGAGATGGCGGGGGCCCCTTCCTGCTAGACCGCCGCCCAAGAGCCACCTCCACCCGGGACACAAGGGACTCTAGGACCGTCGTCAGTGCATGAACGGATGGCTGGGACCCGGAGGGCCCTGCAGGCTCCAAGAGGGGGTCAGGTGGGGAAATCTGTTCCTGGGACTCCATAAGGAATGGAAAAAAGGGCCCCACTACACAAAGACAACTGCAATGGGTAGCAAAACCAGGGACCAGGACAACCACACCCTGTAGCAGAAAGGGAGGGGGACCCCACCAGACTCACCACCCCCCACCAGCGTAGCCTGCTGCCCCAGCGTAGCACTGCTCCACATGGCGTGCAAGGAAGGAAAATATCCACCATCAGCGCCGGGGTAAAGAGGAGGGGCTCCCTCCTTCTAAAAACACCGCCCAGGGCTTCACTGTAATGGCTGCCGCTTGCTGAGCACACAATCCACTGAATAATGACCGCCAGGCTACACAAACATGGCCGCCAGGCAAAGGAGAGCATTGGCCACTAGAGGGAAAGCTTCAACTACAGCAAAATGGCCGCCGGCCACGCACACGCGGCCACCAGGCACACATGGTGGATCCCAGTAGCCCAGGAAAGAACTGCCACCAGCGGAGAGGGAGCTGGCACCATACTCTGGGGGCGACCAGTGCTTACCACCCCCCTTCCCCACCAGTAAGCACAGCCCCACAGTGCGCACCTCCTACCCCCCCCCCCCCCCACAGTACACCACCACCCATGCCAACGCCGCACTACCCCAAATGGAGTGCAGGGGGGGGGGGGGGGTATATACCAACTAGAACTGCTCATAGGCATAGCCAAGTCTTTTTTCTGCCTACTGCCCTACTCCTGTAGGGGGCGGTATAACCCTGTGGTCATGAATAAGGAAGTGCTGTTTCTGTCAATGAACGAAAGAGAAAAACAGGTTAAGCAGCCCTTACCCTCTCTTCCCAGGTCCCCCTTCGATGCTTCTCAGGGCGGTCTTGCAGAGTGCCCCCATAGCAAGTGCTCACTCTTGAGCTGCCTCTGTGTCCATAAGACCCTTGCCGAGTGTGACTCGGCCCCGCCCCCACTCCCTCTTCACTGGCTGTGATTGACAGCAGTGGGAGCCCAATGGCCAATGAGGATGGAGAGACCCGAGAGAGCTGCTGTTCTCCTGCACATCGCTGGATCGAAATGGGGCTCAGGTAAGTATAGAGGGTTTCTGGGGGGGCCTGCGAACGGGGGTTTTTTTTTACCTTCATTCTTTAAAAACCTTCAGCCTTTACAACCAATTTAAACTGGCTGCATGATGAACCAAAATTAGCTAATGTATGACAGTCATTCTGTCCATACGATTCTGACATAGCTCAATGACAATCTATATAAGAAAAGAGGAATAGCACCACTCGCTATAAGGATGGAAGATTTCAGACAGCTTTCTTTTTTTTCCCCCAAGTTCATGCAGCACATAGAACCTTATGGAAATCCTAAAATGATATAGATCGGCTGCTTATATTTGGTGAAATATTGTTTAAATGTGCTCAGTTTGCACCTACTACATTGCAATAACTCTGATCAGCCACCATGGTCACTGCACAATTAGCAACAACTTACCATCTCTGTGCAACCAGCCACCAAATACCGACAGGGCACTTTGCACCGGCCGCATGACTTCACATGATCCGAGAACTGAAAAAGAACAGGAGTCAAACAAAATTATGTGTAACCCATCACATCCATTTAATACGACAGTATAACACTTTGCAGTTTTTTAGTATCCAACCCCATAATAAAACATTTGTTTATGTTGCAAAAAGTTTAAATATTGCTGTCCTCATCACAATGATTTCAGTAAGGGAGAGGAAATCCTTCCACTCCCAAAAAATTACAGCAATTTCCACCATGCCACTAATTTGGAGATTTACCCTTTTCTCCCATTCTGGGGACAACAGTCAAATTTCGGTTTTTCCCTCAACTTTCTCTCCTCCATAAAAATCCCTTTCAGCAGGAGATATTTTCATCTGAATAATTTATATATTCACAACCAATTGATTCAACTTTGCTACTTTTCACATTGCTAATGTTTACGTGTCTTGAATTATCTGGTTTAATTTTTTGTGTCTTCACAGATGCTATTATGTATGCATACGTGTGTGTGTATATTTATTTTTACATACAATACAATATACAACCCCAATTTCAAAAAAAAGTTGGGATGCTGTGTAAAAGCTACATAAAAACAGAATGCAATGATTTGCTAATCTCATAAACCAATATTCTATTCACAATAGAAGGTATATCAAATGTTTAAACTGAAAAAAATGTACCATTTTATGGGGGGAAAAAATGTAGTTTTGAAATTGATGGCAGCAACACATCTAAAAATGTTGGGACAGGGCCATGTTTACCACGTTGTAGCATCCCCCTTTTTATAACACAGTAAATGTCTGGGAACTGAGGAGACTAATTACTAAAGTTATGGGAGGAATGTTCTCCCATTGTTGCTTGATATAGGATTCAAACTGTTCAATGGTCCTGGGTCTTCTTCGTATTTTTCATTTCAAGATGCACCAAATATTTTTCATTAATGAAAAGGTCTGAACTGCAGGCAGGCCAGTTAAGCACCCAGACCTCTTATACTATGAAGCCATACTATTGTCATAGATGCACTTTGCAGTTCAGCATTGTCCTGAAATATGCAAGGTCTTCCCTGAAAAAAAGACGTCATCTGGATGGGAACATATGCTGCTCTAAAATCTGGATATATCTTTCAGCATTGATGGTGCCTTTCTAGATGTGCAAGCTGCCCATTCCATATGTACCCCCATACCATCAGAGATGCGGGCTTTTGAACTGAGCGCTGAGTACAAGCCAGAAGGTCGTTTTCCTCTTTAGTCTAGAGGACGCAGCACTCATAGATGGTAAAAAGATTGTCAAATCTTGATTCTTCTGACCACAGAACAGTTTTCCACTTTGCAACAGACCATTTTAAATGAGCTTTGGACCCAGAGAAGACGGTGGCGATTCTGGATCATGTTCAGATATGGTTGTTTCTTTGCATAACAGAGCTTTATCTTGCTTTTTTGGATTGCACGGTGAACTATGTTCATAGATAGTGATTTTTAGAAGTATTTTTGAGACCATGCAGCAAAATCCATCACAGAATTATGCCCGTTTTTAATGGAGTGCTGTCTGAGGGCCCGAAGATTATGGGCAGCCAATATTGCATCTCAGCCTTGTCCCTTGCTCACAGATTTCTCCAGATTAACAGAATGCTTTGATGATATGTACTGTAGCTGATATAGTTCATTAAAGTATTTTCAATTTTACACTGTGGAACATTATTCTTAATTTGTTTAAAAATTTTTTGGATGCAGCTTTTCACAGATTAATGAACCTTTACCCATCTTTATTTCTGAGACATTCTGACTCTCTAACATGCTCTTTTTATTGACCTGTTGCCAATTGACCTAATTAGTTACCAAATGTTCGTCTAACTCTTCCTAGATAGTTCCACTTAGTTTGCCAGCTCTTGGAGTCAAGATGGCGCCTGTGTAGACTCCTAGCACACGGCTCGCAAGGAGGACCGACCTGTAAACACTCCACCGCACAGGGGACCGGCTGATGGAGCCGGCAGTGCCCTGAGCGGACCTTCTCATCCCCCCCCACTGCACCCCATTAAGGATTCCCAGACCGGCAAGGGAGTAACCGATCACGGAGCTAGGAGGGCGGAACAGCAGCTGACCCCTCTCCCCCCCCCCCCCGATCACCTGGCCAGCCGCGGCGGAAGCGGCGAAGACGCCCAGCATAACACAGCCTACAGCCTACAGCGTGTGAGACGAGGGAGGCACACAGGACGAGAGCCGGCAGGCGCTCCAAGGACGCGGCCCGCGGGGAGGGCAAAAGAACCCGCAGACGCGGCAACAAGAGCCGAGAGAGACACCCGTGGAGGCCCAGGGGCCGCGACAGTAAGAGAGCAGACGGCTGGAGGCGGTAAGTGGGGAAAGGAGGGGGATCGAGGCTGCGGTAAGCTGAAGGAAAGGAAGAGGACGCTTTAAAGGTGAAGGAAAGTGAAACAGCATATTGCATTTAAGCTCATGTGTATATGGCACTTGCAGTTCAAATAAAGGCAGGGGAGAATCGTGATTAAACTTACAAGAGTAAAACAAAGGATAGGGTAGAGAGGAGGTGGATAATAACATTCATACTGCCCCTCCCCCAGTTGCTCCCCCCCCCCTACCCCCCAGAACTATAGGAAACACTACCTGTTGCGGAGGGGAGAAGAGATTAAAGGATACTACTCCCCCAGACGCAAAGGAGGACATATATCGGAGCGGGGGGTAATATTAAGGAAGTCGAATGGCGTCGGAGCTAGGGGGAGGAAAGGGGTGAATGGCGGAGGTCGGCAGACGAGAGAATGGACAGAGAATATGTGT
>BLSH010555641.1:1146352-1171443 GCA_018402905.1 Glandirana rugosa
ATAAATCGTGAACTGTGAAATACGTATTGTGAACAAACCCAAATAATTAACCCTTCTAGTACACAGCTAGAAACACGATCGACGAAACTATGTTAGATCTTCGCGCCATTGAAAGATATAAAACTAAATATTAGATGTAATGTTGGGGTTAAGGTTTTTTCAGTACTGTGACACATTTTAGATGTATTTTTGTCTTACGTTATTAAACGTTTAAAGTATTTGGGTATAAAATAAGTGTTATCTTTTGTAGTTTGTAAATTTGACTCTTTTACATGGTAAACTTCTTTTGTCATTCCATTAAAGTTTTAACTACCGTCGTCGTGCAGAGTTTCAATCCCTTCCCGTTGTTTCTCGACCGTTTAAAAAAAAAAAAAAAAAAACAAAAAAGAAAAAAAAAGAAAGAAAAACAAAAAGGTGTAGTCGACTGAAAAGAAAGAAAAAAAAAGAAAAAACAAAAAAAAAAAAAAAAAAATTTGCCAGCTCTTTGTTGCCCTTCCCTAACTTTGAGACGTGCTGCTGCCATCAATTTTGAAATTACCTTACTGTTTTCTTCAAATGGTACATTTTCTCAGTTTAAATGTTTGATGTTTTCTATTGTGAATAAAATATGGGTTTATGAAATTTGCAAATTATTGCATTCTGTTTTTATGTAGATTTTACACAGTGTCATGACTTTTTTGGAATTGGGGTTGTAATGTAGATTATAAATCAAAATATAGAAAGTTACCGCGCTTCTAGATTGTATCAAAGCAGCTAGCACAAAGATCGACACATGATCTTCCCAATTAATAAACCCAAACAAGTGTTATGCATAAAGTGTCAAGTGCTAAATATAAAGTTAAAATTAAATACAGTAAAACCTCGGATTGCGAGTAACGCGTTTAACGAGCGTTTTGCAATACAAGCAGTTTTTGTTTTTAAACTCACTCGGTTTGCGAGTGCTGTCTCACATAACGAGCAGAATTTAGCCTCTATGCATGCAATACTGCATGTGGCAAGAGGTGCGGGGGGTGCTAGTGAGCCCTCGAAGGCGGCCAGAAGCATTTGTACTCGTAAATACCGACGTGTAAACAGTTCCCAAGCATTTCCAACATCTCCGAGGCTCACCAGTGCCACCACACTGGCCACATGCGGTACTGCATACACCAGACTCCCCCGGACCTCTGGCCACATACAGCACTGCATTGACAAGCAGTGACTATGGAACTAATTGAGTTTCCATTGTTTCCTATGATGAAATATGCTTTCATATACAAGTGGATTACAAGCATTCTCCTGGAACGGATTATGCTCGTAATCCAAGGTTCCACTGTACAACGAATGTACTGAAAAATAACTATATAATTAAAATGTTCAGTGCATGTAACATCAACGTATACAGTCTCAGTGTGTGTATAAAGTGCCTCTTGAAGAAATCAACAAAGTCCCAGTGCAACGGTGAGATGTCCAGTGCAACTATCCAATCCATAGACCAGTAACAATGAAGTATTGGCAGATGAAACTAGTCAGGTCCATGCCATACCCAAACAATTGCGTGTCTTCCTTTGGATATTCTGATGAGCTCATGATTTGATGTAAGTTCTCTACCACTTTTTAATACATTTCATGTGGAGCTTCTTTATGTTTATATGCTCTTTGGGACCTTTATGCGTACATATGGACGGATGATAGAAGGTGTGCCAGTGGATGTTGTTTCCTTGTGGAGAGGGTTGGCTACTATAATACTATAACCTTACATGCCTAAAGAGATCTGCGTCGTACTAAATATACTATGGTGATTATTGGCCTTCTATACTTATTTTTCTGGTAAGCGCATTATAATTCATAGCAGTGGCAATACAGCTATCACAGTGGAATGCGTATCGTCACTGCTCCATGGATTGGATAGTTGCACTGGATATCTCACCGTTGCACTGGAATTTTATTGATTTTTTTTCTGCACGAGGCACTTTCTACAAACAGCCCCTTCTCTCTGCAGTGATGTCTATGAGTGTCTTAGCTGTCCCAGACACCACTCCTGATTGGCTGACACAGCAGCGGTGCCACTGGCTCCCACGGCTGTCAATCAAAATCAGTCAGCCAATCAGGGGAGAGGTGTGGCTTAACAAAGACTTTAACTAGGTCCATAGAAATGCATACATTTTTCTTGCATATGCAAGTGTACTGCGTTTAAAAACACGCTTGACTGCATCTGGTGTAAACAAGCCCCGAATCTAGTTTTTGGAGACCAAACGAAATTCTAAGGGAACAAAATTACCTTTTCTCTAGGGATCTTTTTCTTTCCACAGCCTTCACACGTCATGGGGAATTTAGGGCAGATCTCATCATGAGCCTATAAATACCAGAGACAAGTAAATGGTGATCAGCACAGACTGATAAAAGCTGGACATATATTATACAATCTGCTTGTAAAAACTCATTTAGATCTACATCCTCTATATAGTACAAAAGCCTGCCTGCTTGAATAAACATTAAATGCATTGTTTAAAGCCCAATTACAGGCAAAATGAAATTGAAATAGCGCATTGTGCAAGTAAAAGCAGAACATAAGGAGCAGTCCCAGTTATCTTAGCAGTTCATATCTTAATGAGTCCTATATAGTGTGTGTGTGTGTGTGTGTGTGTGTGTGTGTGTGTGGGGGGGGTGCTAATAGTGTTGATGATAGTCCATAATTAAAAGGCATGACACTAGGCGGGCAACTCCACCCAGAGACGAGTAAGGAACTCTGAAAGACAGTTGGACAACACAGGGGGGCATCACCAAGTGCATTATTAAAATACAACTTTAATGGAGCAGCTAATTCAACACTCACATAAATCCAGCTGGTTTGACAGAGAAGCCGATTAGTGCTCCAAAACACGTTACCAAGGCAACAGGATCATCCCTTGCCGTGACGCGACTTCTGGTCCCACGTTGGTTCCAGATGCCATTCCACCCAAGCTGATGAGCGGCTCCCCGGCTCATCTCCCAATGCTGCTAGCTGCTGATTCTCTTTTGAATATGGACGATCCCCCACTGATGTTACTACATTTACAAGCATTCCCTTATGGATTTATGTGAGTATTGAACTGGCTGCTCCATTAAAGTGGTCTTTTAATACTGCACTTAGTGGTGCCCACCTGTGTTGTCCCATTGTGCTTTAATTACCTTAAGTTGGGTACACACTATTCATTTTCTTTCAACCGCGCAGGTTGAAAGAAAAGAAATGGGAAAAAAAAAAAAAAAAAAACATCAGTTCCGGACGGAGACGCTAAATTAACCATGTGAGGTTAGTTCAGCGACCCCCTGCCAGAACACTCCAATCAGTGCTCTCCGTCTTTGGCTGAGAGTGCTGATTGGGAGTTGGTCGGATGCTGGTTTTCCAGCATGCACATCCATCAGAAGTCGATCAAATGGCTGGCTTCTGTCAGACAGACTGACATACACATGGGCCGAATGACGGACATATTGTGTTCTTCCAGCGGGGGGGGGGGGGGGGGGGGGAGCAGTCTCTGCTGGGAGAACACAATTATTGCTAGCATCTAAAGCAACTGGCAATCACTTGCTAAAAATCCAACATGCTGGTTGTACCCAGGTAGATCGAATATATATTAGAGTTGGGCTTTAGGTTTGTCCTCCTATTACATAGTTTTGAAAAATCGAAAGGAATTTTACGGAGTGCACAGACTGTACAGTGTATGGTGGGCATAGGATTGTGAAATAATGGCCGCATCATTGGTGTCAATGGAAGAACTACTGCCTCTCCTTGATGTCCATTACAGGAGTTATGTTCCATTGTTGGCATCAGTGGGAAGTCAGTTTGCATCCCATTTGCATCAGTGGGAGGAAAAGTGTCCTGAGGGGCTGGATAAACGCAAAGGCCCCGGGGCCGCAGTTTGGAGACCACTGCTCTAATCTGTTCCAACAGAAAGCAGCTGCCAAGTCAGCTTTCATAGTTCCACATACAGACACTGGCAATCATGGGCTAACCTTGGCAGCTGCATTTCTTTTCTTAAAGGTATATATGAGCACACTGTAGTAACATACATGTGAGCACACACCTGTAACAGACTGTGGCCATTGGGAGTAGAAATTTTCCTGGCATCAGTGGGAGTAAACAATGCATCTTTGGCATTAGGGGGAGGAATAGTGCCCCATCATTGGTGTCAGTGTGAAGAATCAGGCCACAGCATTGGTGTCAATGGTAGGAATAGTGCCCTATCATTAATGTCAATGGGAGAAATAGTGCCCTATTATTGGTGTTATTTTGTCTGTAACATGAATTATGTTCCATGGTTGCAGTCAGTAGGAGGAATAGTGTCTTGCTTAAACTATTCTGTATCAGTAGGAGGAAAAGTGTCTATATATGTCAACAGAGAGCAGCTATCAAGTCCCCATACAGGCCCTGGCAATCATGGGCTCACCTTGGCAGCTGCATTTTTATTTATTTTTTTAAAGGTATATAGCAGCCAGTGTAAATACTTCCATTGTCCGCATGATCCCAAATTACAGCTAGTGTGCAGTGACTTAATCAAAAACGAGGAACTGCTCCTCCCTGTATACTACTTTACTCACGCCATCTGCCACCAAACTGGCATACCGAGCCAAAATTAGATGGGATTCCGACTTGGAGTTATTGAGGAGGCAGATTGGAATGAAATTCTTGTTCAGGGTTTCTCAACCAGGGTTCCGTGGAACCCTAGGGTTCCTCCAGAGGTTGCTAGGGGTTCCTTGAGCAATTTCTACCTCTCAGATAAATTCCCAATGATAGCTAAAAATATCAATGATATCTGTAAGGGGGTAATTCTTCCCAATGACCACAAGTGTAAGGAGCATTCTTCCCATTGACCATCACACTAATGCATCCTGAGTTGTAGATTTTTAATTTTTAGCAGGGGTTCCCCGAGACCGGAGAATTATTTCAAGGGTTCCTCGGTGTTGAAAAGGTTGAGAAAGGCTGTTCTAAATCATTACAAGCTTGTTTCCACTAAAATACCTAACCGCTTAATGTAGATTTAGACTCTACACAAGGCTTACCTGACCAATCCATGTATCTTGTTACAAACCATACCAAAGCCAGCTATGCCCCCTGTGTCTAAAAAGTACAAGTACTTTTTACCACCTTATATGGTCATGCCCAGTTGTGGAGAACATTTGGACCCAAGTAGTTAAATTTCTCCATGGTCGAATGAGACTAGGGGCTCTCCATTATCCCCGGACCCAAAACTACGTCCGCTTGGTCTCCTTCCCAATTGAGATACTGATAAATTCCTAATCATATCTCTTTTCATGAAACTCTTTAGTGCATTTAAAGTGATTGCATGAAACTGGATGCAGATAACCTCACCTAGGTTTGAATCATGGGTCCTAGAGGTGAGTCTGGGATAGATGGTTAGTGCAACATGCCACATTTGTTTAAGACTATTCCCTTGAATGTTTTCAAAATGCTTTTCATTCCATGCTGTGATATGTTAACTGCCCCGTCTCCGTGGACTATTGGGAATTGCAGATAGACCTGTATTTTCCTGTGCTATTTTCCTTATGAATTTCCTTCTTTGACAGCCTTATAGAATGTTACCATATGTATAACTGAAGTGTAAGGTTTACAGTATGCATGTAGGTTCCGCAAACAGTTATTGGTGTTTCTTGCAAAATCTTTTTTTTTCTTGTTTCAGGGATTTATCTTTCCCCTTGACATCTCTATTTTATTTACATGAAATATTCATTGCATTATGCTATGCACAATTGGCTTGTGTCTAATAGCTGTATTACACTGTCCTTGTATTGATCTTAATAAAGTTTTTTTCTATGCAGAAAAAACGAGGAAATGCGTGTAATCACACTTTTAAATACACCTTACAGTTTGCAGGAGATCTAAAGTGTGAAGAAAAATTACAGATGAGCCTGTTATACCTTGATATCTGGGAAGTAGAAAGAAAGCTTGCAGTATCTGCAGTTCAGTTTTCGCTCTGGACACTCACGCTCGTTGTGCCAGTCCCTGTCACTGAATCTGATGAGCTGTTTGCAAGCTGGGCAGGGTGCTAACATGTACGGGCATTTCCCTTCATGTGTAACCTGGGAAGAGAAAAAAATCTCTGTTATTACATGTCTAGATCACGGCCATGCAAACACAAGAGGTGGGGCTAAGGGATTCAGAACACAGATAAAATAGAAACGTTAACACCTGTGAGAAACCGGAAGCATGAAAAGAAAACTGCGACCCCCGCACAAGTCCTTTTCTAGGGGGACCTTGCAGCTCTATGTGAAAGTAGTACTGCATATAAACGATGAACCCCCACTGCTTACATATTCACACACATTTGAATACATTTTTACATTTATATGACTTCATAGATATTTTGTTCAGAGTTATGCAAAGTGGGAAAAGTCAAGGATAGAGATTTTCCTTGGTGTAGATGAGCTAAAATCTTGCATATTTAAGTATTTAACATTTATTACAATGTGCCTGCTCAGCACATATTGAAGCAACTTTGTGGCTACCTTGAAGCATTGCGAACAATGGCCTTTTTTATGCTTTACTGTTCTGCTGCCCATCTTACTTGTGTAGCGCCCTCCACTCTAGGTAGGTGTTAGGGTAGGTTTTTTGCTGGGTAAGGCAAAATTTAGTCAGGCCTGACTTCGTGCAGCCCTGATTGTTTTGATTCTGGGCTGGGAGTCTGGGAGTGGTTCAGGTAGGACTGGGTGATTCACAAATGGTGTCATCAGGACCTTTCACTTCTTTCCAGAGGCTTCTGGTGTTTTCTGGAAAGAGGTGGGAGGGGAGGCGTAGCCATCTGGGTGGAAGGGAAGGTGACCCCCTGACATGCCACAAATGGATTGTCATTTTTTTTTTGGGGGGGGGTGCAGCGGGTACCCTGTTTTGAGGGGTCCCAGCTGCACTTCCTCTCCTGGCTCCGCAGCACAGGAAGGAAGTTCACATCCTCCCCCCCCCCCTCTCGGCGATCTACTGGGACACGTCACAGGTCCCAGAAGATACACCGGCCATTTACAAAGCGCAGCACGGCTCTGCACAGAGGAGAGAGAGAAGAGGGAGGCGGGGGTCACATCACTGGAACCTGTGACAGGCGGGTGTCTGATTCTTAAAAGTCAGCAGCTACACTTTTTGTAGCTGCTGACTTTTAATAGGGTGGAACTCTGCTTTAAGGAGCCCTGACCAATTCCCAATTTGGATTGGCAGGTGACAGGCCTCCTTAAATACCCTGGGTCAGCCCAATCTAGGAGGAGAAGTTCGGGTGGAAGTCTGGAGATGGAATAGAGTGGAGGCTGTTGCAGCCTAGGTGAAGCTCCCAGTATTGGGGGCGGGGCGCGACCCAGGGCCTGGA
Organism: Glandirana rugosa; assembly: GCA_018402905.1. Taxonomy (NCBI): domain Eukaryota; kingdom Metazoa; phylum Chordata; class Amphibia; order Anura; family Ranidae; genus Glandirana; species Glandirana rugosa. Next base: position 1,153,675 of record BLSH010555641.1, read on the forward strand.
GTGAGATCTTGGTGAAGAGGCACAAGGCAGAGGGGAAAGGACAGCGGGAGAGAGCACTGTCGGGAGAGATCTTTAGTGTGGAGCTACAAAGCTTCAGGAGTCAGTGAGCAACGTACCCTGGGATACTGTCAGAGGCACGCCATAGCAGATTGGGGTGAGAGACAGTCTAGGAAGGATGCATAAGCCAGTGTGGGACTTTGATGTTGCTGCGGCAGTGCTACTCCGATGCAGCTGGAGTAGCTTGCAGGGCCTGGAAGAAGATGGGCTGGGAGTATTAGTCCATCACCCTAGTTAGTAGAGTACTTTGCTACACTTTGGAGGCCATTAGTCTCAGCCTGCAATGGCCGGTCTGCAGGTCCTGCTTCAACTACAGCAGGCCTCACCATGTGCTAGCTAGGCCTAAGGAGACGATTTGGAGGCCTGGTAAATATCCTTCCAGGTCTCCTCACCTGTATGCAGCAAGTGAAGATAGAACTATTAACTTGCACACTTTATGTGAACAGTGACAAAGTGGGGGATGGGCCAGTTGACCAAGCGACTGGCGTTTCAAAAGAAAGGCAGCAATGGCTGCCACAGTACTTAGCTCATGCCAGTTTTTTTTTTTGTTTTAAAGGTTAGAGTTTTAGGGACATTTATTCTGGTATTTCAGGGTCACGGGACACATCCAATGCACATCAGACACATTTTTCGTTTGGGAAATCTGTTTCATTCCAAAATCAAAACAAACTACCACATTACTGGAGACGCTTTCATCACATGAGAACGTACCACAATCATGTGTCCTTCCAAAGTACACACACACACACAATTCTACCACATAGTCTAAACACATTATTAATGTATTACTAAAGCCTTCCAGGGACTTTCCACCCATTCTGGCCTGGAGCCAGGGACTTTCCAACTGCTACACAACCGGTTTAATAGTTTACTTGCTTCAGCCAGATAGCATTGTATTTAGGTGCACTAGTTAAAATAAATGAAGCCAGAATGGGATAACTGACTCCACATAAAATGATTTAAAACTCTAAAATTCACAATCTGGTTTCAGTTTATGAACCAGAGAGCTGCTAATATGAAAATTAGCTCATTTTCAAAACTAAACATCCATAATCAACTGTCATATTTGCCCAGCTTGCTTTAGGATGATCGGAGCTGTGTCTGTCCCTCACAGCAATGCCAAGTTGAGAAGTGACCAAGCCAGGATCCTGCATAATTTCTGCTCTGTGTGACTGTATGGACATTCCATGGGGAGAGCCAGAAGAGAGTGGATCACAAGACTGACTGACCAGAACTACACATTTACATTATAAATCCTTTGGAAGATAGAACAGTTCTTTGCTGGCCTGATGTAGTGTTTTTGCTGCCTGGTTTACCAGTCTGTTAAAAAAATGACTTTCAGCCTAGGTTCACACTGCTGCGGGATTGAAATTGTGCGAGTTCAGGCGGACTCACACAATTTCATACCCGCCTGTCAGTCTGACTTTGGGGGTGATTTCAGAGACGTCTGTGCGTTTTCCTGCATAGATGTCTATTGAAATCGCACTAGAAGTCGCCAAAAGTAGTACAAAAACTACTTTTGGGAATCGATGTGGAGCCGCAAAGTCGGTTTCGCACCGATTCAGATGGTGCCATTGCCGGCAATTTGGCATGCGAATTGACATGTCAAATTGCATGCATGTGAACCTAGGCTAAAGGAAATCTATGGTCACAGCATAAGTACGCATTTTATAAAATCAGCACTGGATTGTCAAAAATTACTATGGTTTGTGTTATTACAACATAAGCTTACTTATTTCTACAGCTTCCTGGATTCCCTGCATGCTTTGCAGCTTCTCTTCTGCTGTTTACTTTCTGTTTCTAATGACTACATATCCCATGGTATCTTGCTCCTGAAACTCCTCCTCTCAGCACCTCTGTAGATCAGAAGGCAGGCTCTGTGAAATGTGAGACATAGCAGTGCTGCACACAAGAAAAAGTGACTAGGGGTCACGGAATTCAAGATCATTCAGGGTAATAGGAGTCAACTAGAAATCACTGAAATAAAAAGATGGGAACAAATGTATGATTTTACATTTTGACCATGAATACACTTTAAGGGCTACTGCAGATGCGTTTTTGCTTACAGTTTACACTACAAAAACTCACTCCAGATGCATTTCTGCATGTGCGTGTTTGATGCATTTTCAATGTGTTTGTTTATTTTTCCCCTCTTGTTTCTTCTTTTTTTTTCCAAAGGTTTCTTGCCTGTGTTTTTTTTTTTTTTTCGTGATGCATTCCAGTGTGGTTCCGATGTGTTTAGATGCATTCCAATACAGTTCTGTGCAGAAAAAAAATGCAGAATGTTCTACTTATTTTCTGCACTAGAAATTCACTGCACAGGTGTGAAATATGCCATTAGAACCAAAATAATCTAGTGCTTCTGCAGCACTGACAACACTAAATTCAAGCCCCACGGACAAGGAGGACATCTGACAGGAGGCAACAAATGGGTTACCCCCTGAAGAAAAGTCTTGATCAAGGAGTGCGAAGCCAGAGGCCTCTGAAAAAACACAGACACGGCTGAAACTTGCCCCTTGATTGTAGCCAAGGCCAACGTCAGGTCTACTCTGGCCTGAAGGAAGGCTAGTATCCTACCAATCCTATATATTGCGTGGATGCCATCTTCAGGTTCACACCACCCAATGTAAGCCTTCTAGAATCTGTAGTAAATCTTTCTGGCATTCATAAGTGTAGACAGCACTGCCCCCGACACCCCAAGATCTCTCAAGACCGTGGCTTCAACAGCCATGCCGTCAAATTTAGCACAGGTAAATTCAGGTGAAATATAGGACCCTGAGACAGCAGAACGGGCGGTCCAGAAGCCACCAAGGTCCGTCCGCTGCTAATCTTATTATCTCCAAGTACTAGGCCCTTCTGGGCCAAGCCGGCGCTACTAGAATGACTGTCGCCGCCTCCTCCCGAATTCTGTGCAAGAGATGAGGTAGTAGAGAGACTACTGGGGGAAAGGCATACATCAAGGAAAAATGGACCCATAGAATTACCAGGACATCTACTCCGATGGCGAGGGGATACCTTGCCCTAGACACAAACCGTTGGATCGTGTTGTTGAATCGGGATGCCAGTAGATCCACTTCTGGCGTCCCCCACTGCAGGCATATTTCCCAAAAAAATTTGGGATGCAGAGACCATTCCCCAGAGAGTATCTGCTGGCGACTGAAGTAGTGCCCCTTCCAATTCTCTACCACCGGAATGTATACTGCCGAGAGCCTTGGCACATGCTCTTCCGCCCACATGAGCAGTAGACAGACCTCCTCGTGCGCCAACCGGCTCCTGGTGCCGCCCTTGTGGTTGACATAGGCCACTGCTGTGGCATCGTCGGTCTGCACCCTTACCGGGTGACTCTGCAACCTGGATGTCCAACATCTCAGAGCTAGCCGAATAGCACGCAGCTCCAGGATGTTGATGGGCAATCCTTGCTCCATCTGGGACCACCTTCCCTGGACTGTGGAGTCCTCCATGACTGCACCCCAACCCGTAAGGATGGCGTCCGTGGTCACAATCTTCCAGAAAACTTGAGAAAAGAGAAGACCTCCCGAGTCAAGTTCCGGTGTACTAGCCAATAGAGACTCCGCCGCATCCTGCGAGTCAAGGCCATGCCGTCATCCAGTGCTTGTAAGTCCCTGTTCCATTCTTCTAAAATGTTGCGCTAAATGGCCCTGGAATAGAATTGGGCATAAGATATCGCCTCGAAGGAGGCTACCATCTTGCCCAACAGGCTCATACAGAGCCAAAACAAAGGATGTCTCTCTTCCTTCACTCGACTCACCAAAGCCCCGAGGTCGCTAACCTTTCTCAGAGGCAAGAATAGCTTTGCCTGCATAGTGTCCAACCGCAGGCCCAGATATTACAGGGAGTGGACTGGATCTAGGGTGGATGTGACCAAATTTACGATCCATCCCAGGCTTTCCAGAACCTGGATCGTTAAGGCCACATTCCGTACCAGCCTCCCCCGGGACTGATCCCTGAGCAAGAGATCATCCAGAAAGCCCAATATCCGAAAGGCAGGGCCACAAACTGGTAGTGCCATTCTTCTATCGCAAAACGCAAAAAGTCTGATGAGGTTGGAAAATTGTCATATGTATGCAAGTATGTGTCTGATATCTGTTGACGCCAAAAAATCTCCCTCCGGAGAGACGCAACCACTGATCGTACCGCAAGATATTGGTTCAGAGCCTTGAGATCCAGAATGGGCCTTACCTCCCCATTTGGCACTGGAACTGTAAACAGGTTTGAGTAGAAGCCTGTGCCCCTCTCAGTTGCTGGCACCTCCACAATTACACCTTGCAAGCTCAAGTGTTTTAGCACCTGAAACAACCGTCCTCTCTTTACAAGATCTGTGGGAACCCTGGATCTTAGGAACCCCAGAGGGGGCCAAGCCTGAAACTCCAGCTTGTATCCTCGACACACTAGGGAGACTACCCACCTGTCCTGAATGAGCGCTTCCCATACACCTGCAAAGTGTAACAGCCTCCCCCCTCCACCCGAGTGGGGGTGCCCCTTCACAAGGAAGGCTTGGCACTAGGCTTGGGGGGGGGGGGGGTCTTTGGGTCCAGGGCTTCTTTTGTCCTTGGCCCTGCTGTTTACCCCTGGTTCCAGGTCCTTGGGGCCGTCAAGATTGCCTAAGGCCTGTAAATCCAGAGGGACCAGAAGCTGAAGTCTTAAAGGAAGGCTGCTAGGCCAACCTTTTCACCGGCAGGAGCGTGCTCTTACCTCCAGAAATCTTCTGGATATACTTGTCAAAGTCTTCCCCAAACAGGCGTTCGCCATGAAAGGGAAAACCTGCCAGCAACCTCTTACAGGGAAGCTCAGCCAACCAGCTCTTTAGACACAAAATCCTGTGCATATGCACAGATAAGAGAGCCATCCGGAAGACCTGCTGTATTGAGTCCTTAAGAGCACTCACAGCAAAACATAAGGTCTGAGGTAAATCCAGAGATTCCTCCTGCAGATCCTCCACCCTATTGGGTTGCCTGGCCTCGTCCTTTAAGGCCTGACACTCACTAATCGCTGAGACAACAGGCTGAATGGCGGAGCATGCCAGGGCGAAGGAGGCCTTAAATAAGGACTCCAGCTTCCTAGCTGTAGGATCCTTAAGCCCCTACGCATGGGCAGGTTAAGGTTTTACTAAGGGATGAAACTGCCGCATCGACAGTTGGTACCCCCCACCTTTTCAAAAACATTTCCTCCATAGGGTATATCAAGGAAAACCTCTTGGGAGGAATAAACAATCTGTCTGGGTGAGCCCAGTCAGAATACACCACCTGCTTCAGAAGGGGGTGAAAGGAAAAACATGAGTGCCCTGAGGGGGTTTTAATGACCAGAGGGAGGAGTAAGAAGTTGCAAGAACCTCCACTGGCAGTAGCCTAAAAGCTGCATGTACCTTGTGTGTCAGTGCACGAATGAGCAACTTCTGTGACTGAGAAGCTGATGACTCTTGGGCCTCCGCCAGCCCATCTGAAGCAGATCCCTCTGCCTGCACCTCAGCCAGCTCTTCCACCACTACCTCCTCCTCCATCCATTCCTGCTCCAGCACAGGAGGGTTAGGGGATGGAGACTTGTCACGCTTCTTGTTACCCTGTGTAACAGATGCAATCATCCAAGGAATCTTGCTTTCTAGAGCTGATGACAGGTCCTCTTTAGTAACATAAGCTGAGGAGGAAGATGAGGCAGTAGCTACAATGTCAGACAGGCGTATTGGCTCAGACTGCCCAGTCGTCTCTGGTCTCTCAGGGGAGGCTATAGCAGCAGGGATCCGACTAGCCCCATCTGAGGCTGCTGATGAAAAGCCCCCCAAGCCCCTAAATGCAGCACTCCTGGAAGCCATGGCTCACTTTGGTGCACTTGCTCCTTCAAGCCTAATCCCCCAGCACTGTCTCCTGCTCCGCCTGACTGCCAGCTGCCCCCACCACCGGACTCACGTGCCCCCAGAAGGAATAGCCTGCTCTGTGTCCCGACCGCACAGCCAGCTGCCTGTGTGCATTGTTGCCGAACAACCATGCTGAATGTCAGTGACTTCCTGATAACACCGAGCATGTGCAGAGCCACCACGTGCACACGAGGAAAGGCAGAGATGCGGCCAGGACACAGCTCCCCCAGTGGATACCTGAGAGAGCACAGTCATTAACTTTCCCAAGAAAGCACCCAGTCCCCCTGTGGAGACAAGGAAAAATGCAGGCCCCATAGGACAAAGCAGGAGACAAGCCGGGTCTTTATTCCCTAAGGGATTACATACCATTCCCGCCACAGGACCTGGAGAAAGCTGCAGGTCCAATCCTCACCCCTCACGGCAGGCTCTCTCACCAAGGACCTTCAAGGACTGGGTACCCATTACATGAGGGTCCACTCCCTTGGACTTGTACAGCACCCTGCAGGCATACCTTGGTTGCAGAGTCCCAGCCTTACCACTACGCAGGGTCCAGCCCCACGTATGGTCGCATTACAGGCATAACCTCGTAGTTTCTTCTGTCTTCTTGGCAAGGCTCAGGTACCATTTATCTTAGCCAATTGCTGTTTGAAATGTATCTGATTAGAGAAGCTGTCCGTGATTCGCAAGAACATGTCTAGGATGCAGCATAGAAGCTTACACTGAGCTCTAGGAGTGACCATCCACCTCTTCAGACACTGGCGAAAAAACGGAGGTGCTTCCTGTATGGGAAGGGTTATATAGGAGGGTAGACTTCCTGTCTGCTTTTTTATTTGCCAGTGTCCATTCACCTATAGGTGGGGTATAACCCCATAAGTAATTATATAGCCTGCCCTGTGCCCCTTGATGTACGAAAAAGAAAGTCATCATTTGTTTCTTCCCATATCTATAGAATATATTGAGGGTTGCAGCGTACTGTGATGTATTGTAACACAATACGCTGCACTGAAACGCATGTTCTACTTTTACAAAGCCCATACCCACACCGCTGTGAACTGAGCCTGCTGGAAACAAACGCTGATTATTACATTGGCCTGCATTAAAGTGGTTGTCCACTCCTGACAACCACTTTAACCTACAGGTAAGCCTATAAGGCTTACCTGTAGGTGCCCTGCATATCTCCTAAACCTGCACAGCTTAGGAGATATACAGTGTATTGCTGTTGCCGACGTCATTCGGCACATGCGCAGTGAAGAAACGGCCTCCGTGCCGTTCCTTCACTGTGATCGTGCTGTGACTGGCGGCTCACGCCAGTCACAGAGCTGGAGTCGCGGCCCCGGAAGTATGAAGTATGAAGATGGACGCTGCCTGCACAGGGGGCATCGCAGGCTTCGTTTGTAGGTAAGTGACATAATGGGCTACTATGCGATACAAAGTAGCCCATTACGCTTCTACTTTGCAGGGTAATATTGAGGAAGTAAACCCCATCAGGGTTTACTTCCTCATTAAGCAGCCAAAAGCACAAGATGTGAATGGACCTTGAAGGAGGACTGACAGATGAAAGCGCTACTCCACTGCTAGATCACCGAATAGATTTTCTATCAGTGTGTGGCTAAGCACTGGTTAAAGCTTGTAGGAGTTTCCATTCTCCTCTGACTGTCCTTTTAGGCTGCATGACCCCTGACCCTCTGTCTGGACAGTACTGATTGGCCCTGTGCTGATCACATGCAGCCTCCCAAGAAAAAGAAAAAAAAACTCTAGCAATACACACCAAACTGAACATGTGTAGAGTGCCCCAAGGCTCTGTGCTATCAAGAAATGGATTGGAGACTGTGGAAGAAGGGGAGGATCAGAGAAGACAGGATCAAAAAGCCTTTTCAACACAATGCAGAGGATTAACCCCTTAGGTCCCAGAGTGAGTATAACAAGTATGCTTTGCTGCATATACAGACTGATTTTACTGTTGCGGGTTTAGTAACACTAAGTTACCAGTGACCTCCCCTACACGGGTTGGTCCACTTGAGTATGTACTATTTCTATACCGTTAACAGAAAAGTATAAGCTATACAAAAACAAAAAGACACTAACCTCGGTGGATGCAGCATCAATCCGATGCTGCATCTGTACCCTGCCGTCTCTGTACTGAGAAATGAGCGATCAAACACAGCCGATCGCCCGGGTATCAACCAAAGCTCTGAGCAGAGAGCCGTTACCATCAGTCACTGACTTTCTGCTTTGCCCCTCAAGCACTTACTGGAGAGCTGGACTGTGAAGGGGGCAGCTCAGTGTCCCAGCAGCTACATGAGCCGAGCCAGCTGCCAGTCCAGGCTTCTGAGCGGATTCCAATCATGGCCAGGATCTCGGGAGCCTGGACTGACTGAGTCACGTCAGCCAACAGCGAGCTTTAGCCTGCTATCGGCTGAAAACAGGTCACAGGAGTGCAGAACTAACTTCACTCCTGTGAACTATAGGAACAGTACAGCAAAAAGAGATTGCTTTTATTGAATTCATTGTAGAAGTATAACCAGACTTATAAAAAATCTGCTATGTATTAGAATTACTTTTAAAAGGCAGTGCTTATTCCTAATATATCATTTATGAATTAAAAAAAAAAAAAAATTACAGTTTGGTTATTAATATTACAATTACAGATTTAATGTTACGGTAAATTTAAGCAGACAAAATTAAAAGCTGAACTCCAGAAATTATATTTTTTGCATACTTGCATGATATCTGGAGGGCTGCTGGTGAGGATGTAAGTCGCTGTAGTTGCCCTCACTACATACAGTCAGAGCCTTGCTTTTTCATGCAAGTGGCTTCTAATCTGCGCACTGACCACATGGGGTTGCTTGTTTGACACCTCCACGAGAGCGCCTTGTAATTCTTCCCAAAATATACAAGGTCTTCTCTGGTTGAGGTGGAGAAGATGGGCAGAGGGGAAGTCACAATCTCCTTGTTCAATCAGAAATCATGACTTTCACGGGCTAATACAGTGATTTATAGCATACCTGCAGATGTCAAATATCAATAACTTCATCAAATCAAACTCATCCAATGCACATCTACACAAATTATAATCCTTGGAGTTTAACTCAAACTATTTTTGGATTATTGACAGAAACTGGGTCAGCCAGAGTAACCACACGAAAACCAGGTAAGTACATACAATTACAGACAGCAATCTTGAGCAGATTCGAGCCTTAGATCCTGGCACTACAAGATGCTAACCCCTTAGATGTGGCATGTTGCCAAAGTTTGATACATTGCATGTCACCTGGTTGGGTTAACCACCAGGCCAATTCTGACACTTCTCTCCTACATGTAAAAATCATATTTTTTTTGCTAGAAAATTACTCAGAACCCCCAAACATTATATATATATTTTAGCAGAGATCTTAGGGATGGGAATGGCGGCCATTGCACCTTTTTAGGTCACGTGGTATTTGCGCAGCAATTTTTCGGAAAAAAAAAAAGTTTAATGAATTAAAAAAAACAAACAAAAAAAAAAACAGAACAGTACAGATAGCCCAATTGTTTTGTATAGTGTGAAAGATGATGTTACGCCAAGTAAATAGATACCCAACATGTCACGCTTTAAAATTCCGCCCACTCGTGAAATGGCGCCAAACATTGGGACTTAAAAATCTCCATAGGTGACGCTTTAAATTTTTTTACTGGTTACATATACAAGGATTTCCAGCAAAATATTGTCAAAGCATCATAATGCCTCCGTCAGCTTGCCTTTTTCTTCCAAAGTGCATCCTGATGCCATCTCTTCCCCATGTAAATGACACACACACACACACGTATACACTCAGCCATCCACATGATGTAACAGAAGTTACCCATCAGACCAGGTCATAGAATGCATTAAGGGGAGAAACCCTGAGGGTTTAGAACCCCTTTAATACCACAACACTTCATGTTCCTGCTGGTCCACTTGCTTTCCTATTAAAAACTGAGCACACTAAGCAGGAGAGCACATTGTGGTCAGTTCCCTGGCTATGCTGGGAACTCAGTGTCTCCTCCAATGATCAGACTTGTCCTGACATTCCCCCACTGCACAGTCATTCACCGAGAAGCTCAGTGTGCTGCTGTTCTCCACCCCCCAAGCTCTTATGCAGCTGGGAACAGAGGGAATGTGATCACTTATAAAAATGAGAAAGGGGGTATTTTTTTTTTTTTATATATATATATCTATACATAAATGTTTTGGCCTTTCATTTCGATTTTAAACTGGTTTTACAAGGTGATCATTTACAATCACTTTAAAGCTGGCACACACAGGACGAATATTGGCCGGTTCGACAAACCAGCGGACATTCGGCCAATGTGTACAACAGCCTGTCCGATTGAAAACCAGCAGCCAATTGCTGTGAGTACTAATCCGTGTGTTCTTATTGGGGGGGATAGTCAGAATACAATAGCTCAGTGGGGGAGATGACCACACTAAGATCGCTTAGTATGGGAACCTCTTTTTTTCATTCAGCCCACTGGGTTGCATGAGAAAAAAAATTCCTGTGTGTCTAACATTAGAGAGACTGCAACAAGACCATTCATTTAACATGTTTTATGCATGTTATTTATGCCAACTGTTTCAACACAGTCCTCCTAAACTCTGAAGACTACTGCTGGATGCCATCTTGAATGTGATGTCAAAATCCCCAGCAGCCTCAGAGCTGACACTACCCTATTCCCCTTGGCGAGGGGAGTGATGGATGATCTGGGTCAGTGCAAACTAATTAGACACTCAAGAAGAGAAGAGGGCGATGATGTGCAAGGAGGGAGGGGGGGGCCATTACAGAAGATTTTCTAGCAAGTTCAAAGGCAAGTACAAGAAAAAAAACACTGCAAGTAAGCGTTTATTAATTTCTCTTCAGCATCTTCATACAGCTTCTTTTATCTCTCAGGTACTCGGCTCTGTGTTCCTGGGTTTGTACACCTACCATGTCTATTATAAGCGGCTGCCACACATCCTGCTGGATTTTATATTTATTTTATGTAAAAGGAGGAGCTGGAACACAGAATGGTGGGCAAGGACAACCAAAACAGCCATATGGCAGTGAATTATATCCATATCCAAGACTTACCAGAAGCCAGGGGCTGATATAGCCCTCTGTGATCCACATATGACTAAAATATCACTTTTTGGTGTAGGAATGATTTAAAAAAAAAGTTACAATAAGTAAATGGGTCTGTAGCTGGTAAATATAAATTACAATGTAAAATGGCAGACAAAGGTTGAGAAGAACCTTTCAAGAGCTCAGAGAGTTTTGTGTTGTGGTTACAAATTAGTGAGGACGCAGCACACCTCACCTCATACTCCTTGATTGTGCCCCTCCACGAGCAGTCATTATTGTTACAGATGGCAGGCAGACTTTCCACCTCTCGGCGCGCTGCGTTATCAGGAAATGCCTGCAAATGACAAATAGCCTAGATGAGACACCGCACACTACCTGTCCTCATACAATATTGATCACACACATGTAAAATATCACACAAATATAAGAAAAGTGACACTTACTGGAAACATTTACATCATGATTTTATTCTAACAGGTCAACTGAATAAAACAGATAAATCGCTGACTGTGCTAAAAAACTACACTTTGATATTTATCCCAATAAAGAATTTGTCCACCCAAAGGTGATATCTGTTAGGTATGGGGCACAACAAGATCTTGTTGCCACAGTTTCTGACTCTGTTGGGAAGGTCTCACCCTGCCCCATTCTGCATGATATAAGGCATGTTGAAAATCCCAACAGTCGAGGCAGGTGGGAAGATATGGAAAGTCAAGTGCAAGCATATGCCTCCAAGAGAGATGCAAGAAGTCATCGGGAAGTTCCCTCTTTGAGAAGAGGAGATGAAGGGGGGGATATGATCAATATGTATAAATACATAAGTGGTCCTTATAGTGAGCTTGGTGTTGAGTTATTCACTTTAAAGCAGAGTTCGACCCATTTAAAAGTCAGCAGCTACAAAAAGTGTAGCTGACGACTTTTAATCAATGGCTACTCAGCTGTCCCACGGTCCAGCGATGCTCCTCTCCCCATCCCCTCCGTAGCACCAGCATAGCAAGTGTGGGCTGCGCTGTGAATGGCCAGGGAATCTTCTGGGACCTGTGACGTGTCCCAAAAGATTGCTGGGAGGGAGGAGAGGTGAACTTCCTTCCGGTTCCGCAACGCCAAGAGGAAGTGGGAGCTGGGACCCTGTGAAAACAGGCAATGATTAAGCGAATTTAGCTTCATTAAACTCATCTATCTCACCCTACATGTACCTGTTTGGATTATTGATGTCACTAGATGCAACTATTTGCAATAAATGGTTCACATTTTTACTGCAATCCTGGAGTGCCGTCGCCTTCGTTTCCAGTATCCTTGAGCAGTACGCGGACTGGACGAGCGACTGGGGAGAACGGTAATTGATACTTCTCACCTGGAGCGGTCAGATCCTGTCTTTGGGAAACAGGCCCCCCTCCAAAAAAAAAAATAACATGCCAATTGTGGCATGCCAGGGGGTCACCTACACTTAAAGCGGAAGTTCCACTTTTGGGTGGAACTCCGCTTTAAGGTCATCACAGAGGACAAGGGGCACTCTACATCTGGAGGAAAAGATATTTAATCTCCAGACACGGAAAGGCTTCCTCACAGTAAGAGCTGAAAGATTTAGAATGTGGAATAGACTACCTCAAGAGGTAGTTCTGTCCAACTCAGCAGATTGCTTTAAAAAAAGGCCTGGACTCTTTCCTAAAAGTGCATAATATAAGTGGGTACTCACATTTATAGGTAAAATTAATCCAGGGAATATTCAATTGCCTCTCGGGGAATCGGGAAGGAATTTTTTCACCTGCTGAAGCAAACTGGATCATACTTTGCTGGGGTTTTTGCCTTCCTCTGGATCAACTGTAGGTATAGGATTGTGTATATAGAATTGTATATTGTTTTCCCCTTTTATTGGTTGAACTGGATGGACTTTTTCAACCAGACAATGTAACTATGCAAGTTCAATGCTCTAGTATTTGCAGAAACATGTCAGTTACATATACAGGGTGGACTGACCTTTTAACGGCTGAATCAATTCTACATTCACTACAGGACACAACAAGTGCAAAAAGAAACCCCTGCATCCAAACACACTCAGAGTTTTGTATGAAGATCCTTTGGGCAGCAAAGATTCCACAAAGGGTGCCAGGACAGGAAAATCTACATTTTCTTCTTTACAGCCTTGTGCTTTTCATTTTTATTTCAGTAACACCACACACTGGCTTCTTCATTCTCTTGCTAGAGAGATACAAGGAGACAGTGTGTAATTTAACCTCTCCAAACCTGAATCATTCAGGTTACAGGACGATTGAATAAAATAAATGAAGCCTCAGCAATGCTAGGAAAGAGCAGATATTGGCTAAACACTGTAAAAATTAACTAAAAGTGTCACAAAACCCACATCATAAAAACCTATCAAATGGTGTATTACGCACTGTTCATACTCAGTCGCTATGGGATTGGTTTTCTGTATTCTGCAAAAAACCTGGTTGAACCTGCTGTTCTCTATCTCCCCATTCTGTCCATGTCACCAATGCGGTTTGGGATTCTGGAGAGCAGTATTGGCAGCTCTGCACATGCTCAGTTTTCAGTGAGCTGCAATGCTGAGCATTTCCTCCCCATCACATTTGAGCAGCCCATGTGACTATAGTCACACATGTGGGCGTATGCACAGTAGTTAATGGCAGCAGACTCCCTCCCTCCTCCTCCACGGCCACTTAACAGCTAAACACAATGGGGGATATTACATCTTGATTGATGGAGGCCTCACCTCCCTGTTATTCTAAGACACAGGTAGGAGGGATGTGACAGTATGTGACTGGCAGAAATTTGCCCATACCATGTTATTGCCAAAAAATAAAAAATCCTTAATTTCAAATATATATTTGTATGACAATTTAAACAAATTTACTAATATTATTTAGCTTTACTGTATTGCAAAGGCTTTTTTTTATAATATTTATTTTGAACAGTGACCAGCAACAGAGGACTAGAAGCCCCTCCTGCTTATGTGTCCATACAGACAGGCTGGGAAAGAGTTGAGTCATGTGACAGCTGTATATCTATTAAGGAAAATGTACTTGGATTGTTTTGTATTAAAATAATTACAGTGTCATCATCCACATACATAAATAAAAGGGACAATGTAAATTAACCCCTTAACCACCAAGGGCGTACTATGACGTCCTTGTGTTTGAGTGGTGATATCTGAATGGTGCCTGCAGCTACAAGCACCATTCAGATATCATTCTTTACGGCCGGCGATTCCCTACATCATAAGAATGATTATAGTGGCAGTTCAGCCACTTGATCGTTCTTATAAGCAGCGGAAGAGGACGTTGTCGCCCCCCTCCTGCCACCATTCGGTGCTTCTCCCGGGCCGGCCGTACGATCGGCGGCAGGGAGAAGAGATCACTCGCTGCCGGATGTTCGTCAGGAAGATGACTGTTGACCATCTGGTCGCCAGTCATCTCTATGACCCTATGATCACAGCTGGAAAGACCAAGTACGTACATTTTTTTAATCTCTGTCTTTCCAGCCTGGAGGAGAGATGTGGGGTCTTATTGACCCCATATCTCTCTACAAAGAGTACCTGTCACACACCATTCCCATTACAAGGGATGTTTATGAAAAAAAAGACAACATTTAAAGAGACAGTGTAAAAATAAAGGCAAAACAAAAAAAAAAAAAAAATTTAACGCGCCCCCGTCCCCGCAAGCTCACACACAGAAGCGAACGCATATGTAAGCCCCGCCCACTTATGTAAACGTGAGCCTTTATAAGCCGCAGGTTGACGGCGACAAGGTGGCTCAATAAGGCAAACTGCCGTCATACGCGATCACGAGCCGTGGGCGCTACAGCGCCATTCGTCACAGGATCGATCAATCTACAGGGCCAGGCCAATTATTTTTGGCCTGGCCCTTCCGATCGGTCCTGCCAATGATAGGGCTCCTCTGCCTCTGAAATGTAAACCGAGGCAGAGGAAGTAAGCTCCACTTCCACCCTGAAGCCCTTTTCGGTTTCAGCGAGGAAGAAGGACAGCACACTGACACCAGGTCACATAGGCACATTTAACCCCTTGACCGCCCCCTGATCGCCCCCCAATTAACTCTTTCACTCCCTGTCACAGTGTCATAGTGCAGCGATCTGATTTTTAACGATTGCTGTACTTGTGACCCTTGTGACGCTAAATCAGTGTTAGGGTAGATAGTATTAGGCCTAGTTAGGTGAAAAGACCCCCCCCGCCCCCCCCCCCAAAATAAAGTTTATAACCCCTTCATTGCCCCGTCACCTGTGATCACCGTATAAGTGTCACGGGTGACGCTAGCTAGTTTTTTTTTTCAATCAGATTACCCGCCGTATATTATTTTACCTTTTATAGGTTTTAACCCCCGATCGCCTGGCGGGGACCCCAGTTAGGTTTTAGTATGCGTTAGGGTCAGTGTAAACGCCAGGCAGGGTCAGTTAGCGAGGTACTCTGACACGCACGCACATTAGGTAGGTGTTAGATATTATTGTAGTATCTGATCAGATCAATATCTGTGATCTGATCAGATATACATTAGCCTCCCCACTAGATTAGGGTTCTAAAAAACGCAGTGTTAGCGGGATCAGCCCAGATAACTGCTAGCACCTGCGTTTAGCCCCTCCACCCAGCCCAGCCCACCCAAGTGCAGGATCAATAGATCGCTGTCACTTTCAAAAAACACATCACACATCTGCAGCCTTCGTAGAGATCACGCCCGATCCCTGCGAATTCTGACAGTGATTTTGGTAGCATTTGAAGCAGGCTCTGACAACCAGGTGCGCTTTTTCTCCTGTGAGTCACGCTAGTGTACACTTCAAATTTAGAAAAGTCCAAAATGTCTGGCCGCACGTACACTAGCGAAGAGGAGTTGTGGTCCCTGCTAAAGCCAGGCGTACCAGACCCCGTTCTGCTGTCACTGATGTGAGTGAACCGCAGGTCTCTCGTATGCAGCAGAGAGCCAGTACTAGTGCCGCTACCCATTCTGGTGACCTGGCAAGCACCAGTGGCCTAGTAACCCCTGGATGTAGACGAACCAGCACTGCAGTATCACATGGTGACGTGGCGAGTCCCATAAGTGCAGTACAAGCTGGTGTGGCTAGCACGAGTAATGCCCCGCAGCCACGAAGAAGACAAACACAGGCCCCATAGTGCCCGTCCTGCCGCGCTTGCAAACCCCCCACTGATGCAGCACCCGTACTTCCCCCATTCACTGCCCAACCCGGAATCACGGTGAATACAACTGATTTTTCGGCCATTGATTTTTATTCACTGTATTTCACAGAAGATCTCTATAGATCTATTGTGGACCAAAGCAATTTATATGCTGGTCAATTCATCGCCACGAATCCCCATTTGATACTTGTCAGAGACTGGAAACCAATCACGGTTCCAGAGTTTAAGACCTTTCTGGGCCTTTCCTTCCTCATGGGCATACCGGTAACTAAAAAAACTGAATTGCGGTCATATTGGTACACGCACCCAATTCACCATATGCCCGTGTTCTCTGCTTGCATGTCCAGGGCACGATACGAGCAGATTTTGTGGTTCATGCACTTTAGTGATAATGAACTCAGTCGTCCACGGGGTGACCCTGAATTTGACCGGCTCTACAAAATTCGGCCCCTCATAAACCATTTCAACCAGAAGTTCGCCACACTTTTTATTCCCAACAAAGTTGTGTGCGTGGACGAATCCCTGGTTAAATTTTCTGTCCGTCTTGCCTTCAAGCAGTACGTCCCCAGCAAGCGTGCCAGATACGGGGTCAAACTGTATAAGCTCTGTGACAGGGCCACAGGCTATACACATAGTTTCACGGTTTATGAGGGCAAAGATAGTCACGTAGAGCCGGAAGGATGCCCAGACTACATAGGGAGCGCTGGCAAGATTGTGTGGAGCTTGGTGTCAACCCTTATTCGGCAAGGGTACCACTTGTACGTGGACAATTATTACACGAGCGTGCCACTGTTTAGTCACTTATTTGATCATCAGATTGGCGCATGTGGCACCGTGCAACCTAATCGCCGGGGCTTCCCCCAACGGCTTGTAAAATCCCGTCTTAGTCGGGGGGAGAGAGCCTGCACTAAGTGTAATAATTTGCTCGTGATGAAGAAGTGGAGGGACAATCAGAATGTTTTCATTCTGACCTCCCTTCATGCAGATACGACAGTGCAAATTTCTATGGCGACTGGTCTTGTGGAGAAACCCCTCTGTGTCCACGAATATAACCTAAATATGGGAGGGGTGGACCTCAATGATCAGTTACTGGCGCCGTACCTAATAGCCCGTAAAGCGAGACGCTGGTACAAAAAAGTGTCTCTATACTTGGCTTTGCTGAACGCTCATGTCTTATACAGAGCGTCAGGACTGACAGGATCCTTCCTCTAATTCATGCAAGAGATCGTCACAGCCCTTCTGTATCCAGCTGGTGCTGCACCCCCTGTTCACAATGTGAATGTAGTTAGCCGGCTGAATGAGAGGCACTTTCCATGTGTCCTCCGTGGTACCCCAGGCCAAAGAACACCCCAAAAGAGATGTCATGTCTGCAGACGACGCAGATACAGGCGTGACAGCCGCAGTTATTGTTCCACCTGTCCTGACCAGCCTGGTCTCTGCATCAATGACAGTTTTGAACGCTATCACACATTAGTGAATTATTAGCGTAGGGTGCAGCAGACACAGCGATAGGCACACTGACATAGGGTCTCCAAAGATGCCAGTGCATTTTGAGAGACCCAAACCTGGAACCGATTTTAAGTTACAAAAAAAAAAGTGTAGCA
>BLSH010555642.1:10387-23513 GCA_018402905.1 Glandirana rugosa
CCCTTTTTCCTGGATTTAAAATAAACCCATGTCGTAACGTAATGGTGTGTAAACAGTTAATTTCATTACGTCACAATATAGCGTTTTTTTTTTTTTTTCGGTCAGCACTTCCCTCCCCATTTGAACCTCGACTGTTTAGGTTGTGAGAATACCTCGAGGTCCAAAAGTTCACGACTGGCTTTTTTTTTTTTTTTGCGATATAACACTGCATTACTTTAATTGACAAATGTGTGGTAATGCAATGCTGTACCCAAATAAAATTTAGGTCCTTTTTCCCCAACAAATAGAGCTTTCTTTTGGTCGTATTTGATTACCTCTGCGGTTTTTATTTTTTGCGCTATAAAAAAAAAAAAAAAAAATGATATATATATATACACACACACACACACACACACACACACACACACCCATACATATATATTTGTTACCTTCTGATATAAAAACACACCATTTTTTTTAAAAATCAAATTTCTTCATCAGTTTAGGCCAATATGTATCCTGATATATGTTTTAGGTAAAGAAAAAGCCCAATAACTGTATATTGATTGGTTTGTGCAAAAGTTACAGTGTCTACAAACTGAGATATATTTATGGAATTTGTATGTATTTATTTTTACTAGTAATAGTGGTGATCAGACTTTCAGCAGGACTGCGACATTGCGGCAAACAAATTATGACACTTTTTGGGGACCAGTAACACCAATACAGTAAGCAGTGCTAAAAGCAAGGTCACTGTACTAATGACACTGGCAGAGAAGGGGTATACATCAGGGGCAATCAAAGGGTTAAATGTGTCCCTAGGGAGTGCTTTCTAACTGTGTGGGGGGTGTTTGTACTGTGGGAAGACAAATCTGTGTTCCTGCTTAGCACAGGATCTCTGTTGACCCTATTCACAGAATGGCGATCTGACTTGTTTACATTGGCAGACCGTTCTGTTCTGCCTCTGCCAGGAACAAATCGGCAGGTCTGCCAGACAAGATAGAACATGAAGATTGCACTGCTGCAGGTGAAGTATGAGATCTCTCGCTGCTGTGATAAGTGGCAGGTGCCAGCCTTTGTCCGCAAACCAAAATGTGCACAAAAAAGGTGGTGAAACTACCAGCCTAAAAAAAAAAAAAAAATCTAAAAAATATATTAGCTGGTCGCAGGCAGTGCATGTGCAAACCCAGAAGTGGAGATAACATACAGGTATGCAATTTCGCACGAAGTGCATAAATTAAACTGTGCTCCCACAGAGTATGTATAAATAACTAAATCCAATGAGATATGTGCAAACTTAGCAGAATTTAAAAAACAAACATAAACCAAAGTGCAGTGCTTATAAAGTGACTGTGCAAACAGAAATTGTCCACTGAAGAATCAATTTCATGTATCATCAAATTCATAAGAGATTATATTACACAAGTCCATTCAAATAAGTTCCATAATTAGGGAAAAAGGTAGTGAAAGGTAACAGTTCATTAGTGCAGACGTGCCACAATCCTGGGTCTAAGGTGCGGGTTCCACAAGATGATAGGGGTGAAATCATCCTCAACCTTCACCATTTCCACACCCTGCTCACCAAAAGGAGTTGATCTCCATGACAGATCAAATGCACCTGATATAGTTCTCCAAACGACATCAACAGCAAACCAGGAACTGGGGATAGATCATCATAACCTCCAGGGTCCCAGATGGATGCGAAGGAAACAAGGGAACTCTAATGGTGAAGAACGTCTCCAAATAATTTATTAGAATTCAAAAAGATTAAAAACAAAGTACCAGTAAAAACGAGGAAGCAGGGGACATGATCTGTGGTGTACCTGCGATCCAAAAAGCGGAAGTGATGCGTACAAATTCTGGCCTACCCGATGCAGTGTTTCGTCAGCTGCGCGCTGACGTCATCAGGGGTCATGTGCAATTTCGCATGTAGGAGCCGCCAATCCCGGAGTACATGTACGTGGGGCGGTTGGAAACAGGTTGAAGAGTTAAAGCAGAACTCTGGGGAAAAAAGGGATTTTATTAAAACTTACCGTAAAATCGTTTTCTCCGAGTTCACTGACAGACGCAGCTTCTCCATTACGTGTGGTTTTATGCTGGTCTCACTAGGAGATAACTAGGCAGGGAAAAGAAACAGCTGGCCCCTCCCATGGGGGCCGCCCTCTCTTCCCACATAAAACCCCCTCATAGCATAGCTCTTCAGTTCGTACACAAGCCGTACAAGGACAGAGCACAGAGGGGTGGGTGCTGCGTCTGTCAGTGAACTCGGAGAAAAGGTTTTTTCGGTAAGTTTTAATAAAATGCCTTTTTCTCCTATCGTTTACTGACAGACGCAGCTTCTCCATTACGTGTGGGGATGTCCCCAAGCTGTGTCAAAAAGAGGGGTGGGTAAACACTAACAGTACCCAACTGAACCTCTAAGGAGGCGCCAGACGCGCCTACACTGCCGCCTGCAAAACTTTGCGGCCCAAAGCAGCATCCGAAGATGCAAACACATCAACTTTATAAAACTTAGTGAAAGGAAGAGAACACCTTCGGAAGGAAGGAAGTAGAGGGTCGCAAGACCGCATTATCCTTATGCATGACTAAGTAGGGAGACTTGCACGATAGTGCTGCTAATTCAGACACCCGTCTGGCGGAAGTGATGGCAACTAAAAAGGCCACCTTCTGCGACGGCAATTGTAAGGAAATCTCCCTGATATACTCAAATGGCGGTTTCTGAAGAACAGAAAGCACCAAATGCAGATACCACGGAGCCATCGGAGCCTTCACGCACACCCTGTACAAAGGTACGAATCAACGAGTGCGAAGCCAAAGGTCTCTGAAAGAGAATCGCCAGAGCCGATATCTGGCCCTTGAGGGTACTCAAAGCCAGTCTTTTGTTCAGGCCCTGCTGCAAAAGAGTCAGGACCCTGGACACGACATAAGAGCGAGGGTTATGACCCTCCGCCTCGCACCAAGCTATATAAGCCTTCCAAGTGCGGTGATAAATTTTGCGAGAAGTACACTTGCGAGCTTTTAACAAAGTAGGGATCACGGAGTTGGCGACTCCCCTGTCTCTTAGCACCTGGGACTCAATAGCCAAGCCGTCAAAGCCGGCTAGGGTAAGGCAGGGTGCAAGATGGGTCCCTGAGAAAGAAAATCGTCTCCCAGTGGGAGCCGCCAAGGGGTGTCTGCCACCATTTGCACCACGCCGGCGTATCAAGTGCGCCGAGGCCAATCTGGAGCCACCAGGATTATTGGTATCCCCTCCGCCACTATCCTGCGTATCAATCGCAGAAGCAGTTTTATCGGAGGGAAAGCATACAGAAGGCGGTAACGGCCCCAGGGGGCCACCAGAGCATTCGTGGCCACTGCCAACGGATCCTTCGTTCTGGACACAAGGTGTCCACCTTGTGATTGAACCAGGACGCCATGAGATCCACGTCCGGCGTCCCCCATCTGCGGCAAATTAGATTGAACACCTCCGGGAGGAAAGACCACTCTCCCTGGTCCAGCATCTGGCGACTGAGAAAGTCCACCTGCCAGTTCTCCACACCTGGAATGTAAACGGCGGAGATTGCCGGAACGTGACGTTCTGCCCAACGCAGTACCATTGCTGCCTCCGCCGTAGCTGCTGGACTCCTTGTGCCGCCCTGATGGTTCACATACGCCACTGCTGTGGCATCGTCCGACTGAATTTGAATCGGACGACCCTGCAATCTCATTCAGAGAAAAAAAAAGCACAATCTGATTGCTCTCAGCTCCAGTACATTGATGGGGAGGTGAGCCTCCTGTGCCGACCAACGGCCCTGGGCAAACAGCTGTCCCAGGACCCCGCCCCAGTCCAAAGGACTGTGATCCGTGGTAATGATCACCCACTGAAGGGGCAGGAACGACTTCCCCCGAATCAACGCTGAGTCCCGGAACCATAGGTCAGAGACGCCCTGGTCTGGGAACTCAAACGGATCAGGTGGTCCAAGGATGGAGGAGATCTGTCCCACCGAGCCAAACTTGCTCGTTGAAGGAGACGAGTGTGACTCTGGGCGTATGGTATCGCCTCGAAAGTCGAGACCATGAGCCCCAGCCCCCCACGTAAGGAAGACCGTCGGTGCGACAGGAAAGTTTTCACTGCCGACTGCAGTGACCGCATCTTGGCTGGAGGAAGGAAAAACCTTTGCCTGCTGAGTCCAGAAACAGGACCAGATACTCCAGGCGACGGGATAGAGACACCGTCGACTTCTGCAGGTTGAGCAACCAGCCAAAGTCCTGCAGCGAGGTCATTGTGATCCTTACCTTCTCTTCCCGAGCCGAGGCGGATTCCGCTCGCAGGAGCAGGTAGTCTAGGTAGGCTACTACCGCAATGCCTCTCTGTCGCAGTAACGCCATACCGGATCTACCAGTTTTGTGGAAAAAGGAAAAAAAAAACTCGAGGTCTGAAACTAGACTGAAAGGGAGTGTCACGAATTGAAAATGGAGGTCTCCCACTGCAAAGCGAAAAAAACGCTGAAGTCGTGGACAAACAGGTACATGGAGGTACACATCCCTGATGTCTAGAGAGGCCAGAAATTCCCCTTGAGGGAGGGCGGCTACAACCGAGTGGATAGATTCCATTCGGAAATTTCCGCGCCCTAACATACCGGTTCAGGGCCTTCAGGTCCAGTACTGGCCGGACCCCCCCCTTTTGGGAACCACGAACAGATGTGAGTAAAAAAACCTCGAAGCCTCTCGCTGGAGGCACTGGCACAATCACCCCTTGGTTCGAATGCTTGTACAGCCCCAAAGAGGGCCTCCCGGTGGCCTGCGGGAGCCCTAAGTTAAAGGGAAGAAACTGACTGGTGGCAGAATGTTGAACTCAGAAACGTCCCCCACCCGAAGCCCGGGCGGAGACAACCCATCAGGCTGAGGAGGTTTGTCCTCCGCCTTGTTGGTTTTGCGCTGCCACTGCCGGCACCCGGCCCCTGCAGCGACCTTACCGGAGCGGGTCCCTTTACCCGCTACGCCCGGGGCGCCAAAAAAAAAAAAACACCTCTTCTGACCCGAGGTAGGGGGCCCCTGTCTACGGCGAAAACTCAAACCTCCGGGGCTCTGGGAGGAAGGCACTTACCTCCTGTGAAATCTTTTTTGATCTCACCCAGCCGTGGACCGAATAGACGTCCACCATGAAAGGGAAGGTCTGCGAAACCTTTTCTGGAAGCATGGTCACCGGACCAAAAACACAACCAGAGTACCTGTCTGAGGATACAGCAACACCGCTACCCTGGATCACATAGGCAGTATATCAACGGCCGCATCACCAAGGTACTTGAGACCTCGGAGCAAAAAGTCAGCCCTCTGCGGCGTAGCCAGCAGGCGGCCGCAGTCCAGAAGATTCTGGAGATCCGTCAAACTCAGACAGATATTGCGCCGCCATGGCGAACGTCAGGGCTGGCCGCAGAGCCTGCCACCAGGAAGAATGACCCTAACAGTGCCTCTGTCCTTGCCAGCGGGGCCCTTGAACGCAGAGGACTGGTCGTTGTCTTATTAAAGCGACCATAGGCGGGACACCAAGGCGACTCCCATTTCTTTTTAAAAAAAAAAAAAAAAAAGCTGTCCTCAAGGGATAGTGAGCAGCGAACCGTTTGGACCCAAGTCCCTTGGAGTGTGGGAGGAAAGCGGAGCACCGGGAGGAAACCCACGCATGCACAGGGAGGACATGCAAACCTCAGGCAGGTCATGGTTAGGATCTGAGCCAGCAAGCATTATGCTGCCAGGCACAAGTTCCACTGCGTTAAAAGGAATGCTGCGGACGCTGCCATTTACAACAAACAAGGCGATTAGGAAAAAGATCATATGGGTAAGCCTTGGACGCCCTAGGGAGCCTGGGAGGACCACACCACATGCGCAGAAATCAGCGATTCGCCATCCTGGCTCAATCGCATCGCAGGGCGATACCAATTATAATCGTAGCTGCCGTGCCCTGATCCTCTTCTCCGTCCGAGGGACCTTCCGGATCAAAAAATCCTCCCTTGAAAAGCAAGGAGGAGGGGGGCGCTTCTTGGGGGGGCCTGTTGGCGACATTCGCCCTGGGGAAAATCACTAAAAACCGCCACAGCTGGTCCAGAAAAGCCCCTTGCACAGATTGCGCTCCTAGCATGTTCAGCTCCCTTAGGAACACATAGACGCATAGAAAAGGTTAAAGGCACCCCCACACAGTCGCACACCACCACCCCACAGTGCACCAGGGGACCCAGGAGGACTGCACCCGCCGCCACCAGAACCCACAGGAGAGCCCAGCTATACTTGCTGCTTGCTGCCATAACCCTGAGGATCATCAGAGAGCCGCGCCGTCGTCAGGAGCACACACCGTTCCAAAGTGAAAGTAAAAAGCTGTAGACACATTTTTTGCATGAGCAGGGAATCCAATATGGCCGCCATTGAACACTAGAGGCCGAAAAACACCTGCAGGGAACGTGCAGTACCGCAAATGGAAGCTCTGAGCGCTAGAGGGAAAGCCCCATAGGCCCAATATGTCTGCGGCTACGGCAAAATTGAGGCGGTCCGCCGCAAAATGGCGGCCGATCGCCGCATGACGGCAAAAAACTACCGAACGGCGCTAGACGATCGGGTGCAGTGCGGGGGGAAGGGGGGGTGTGCAGGGGGTGAACAGGGCTCCATGCGCCCTACCGGAGGCTACCCAGCAAAAAAAAATATTTTTTTTTTCTAGGGTCGTCGGTCCCCCTTTCCGCCCCTAAAACGGGGGTAAGGAAGGAGCTCTCGCCACTCCGGACGCCGCCATGGGTACCCACCCAGTCGCAGACCTTCCGCCCCTGCTTGGGCGGTATGCTGCAGGCCAGAAGTCGCCCTTCCCGAATCGCATCCGGGGCTGGGTGTAAGGGGGAGGTCACCCCAGGCCGCCCGCACGGAACGGGCACGATGCGGCGGGTCCACATGCGGTGGGAATGGCTCGCATTGGTCGGCCAGGTCGGGGAAAGTACAGCGCCCATGGACTCTCTATGCCCCCACCGGCTTCTTGATAGCAGATCAATTGCTTGATAGAAGGCAAATATAAATAAAAGTAAAAGAAAATTGAATAAAAAACAGTCACAAACAGGACCGCAATTCCCCTGAAGGGAAGCCAGGTCAACTCCTTGCAAACTAGGCATTGAAACTGAAGAGCTATGCTATGAGGGGGTTTTATGTGGGAAGAGAGGATGGCCCCCCATGGGAGGGGCCAGCTGTTTCTTTTCCCTGCCTAGTTAACTCCTAGTGAGACCAGCATAAAACCCCACACGTAATGGAGAAGCTGTGTCTGTCAGTGAACGATAGGAGAAAAAACTTTTCTCCATGTCTTTGCTGCGGATCTCCTACCTTCACCAATTATGCCATCCATCTTCTGCTGAGCTCTGTAGTAGCCTTCTGAACATGCTGAAAAACGGTTACTCCCCTCTGACATCGCTAGCCGTTCTCCATCCTGTACTGGCAGGCAGCGGTCCGACACGCTTTCCTGTCGTTTTCTAGCAGCCCAGCAGGCAATTCTATTTCTGCCTGCTGGGCTGTAGTGGGTGGAGTGGGTCTCATACCCCCTGGTCTGTGCTGCCCATATTGAAGGTTTCCTCCTCCCTCCTCCTCACCAGCAACGACCCCCCCCGCCGGCCATCTCTCATTAATGATAGCAGAGATCTCCTGCTACGAAATGCCTGGCATGCTTGCTATGTGACACCACTCTGTATTTTTCTCCTCTCACAGCCGTATTGCGATACACAGCACAGAGCGTACTGTGCCGATACGGCTATGACAGGAGAAAGTCACAGAGCAGTGTTCACATAGCAAGCATGCCAGGCATTCCACAAATACTACGCATCTCCTAGCAAGAGATCTCTGCTATTCCTGGAATGTCTGGCATGCTTGCTATGTAAAGTCAGCTCTGTAACTTTCTCCTGTCATAGCCGTATCGGAACAGTGCGCGCTGTGCTGTGTATCACAATAGGGCTGTGAAAGGAGAAAAATACAGAGCAGTGTCACATAGCAAGCATGCCAGGCATTACAGAAATACCAGGCATGTCGTAGCAGGAGATCTCTACTATCATTAATGAGAGACGGCGGGTGGGGAGGAGGGGGATCACCACACTGATGGGCACTGATAAGCAGCACTGGTGCGCACGGTGTCACCGCACTGATGGGCATTGCTAAGAGGCATTGGTGGGCACGATGTCACTGCAATGATGGGCACTGATGAGCAGCACTGGTGGGCATGGTGTCACCACACTGATGGGCACTGATGAGACGCACTGGTGGGCACTGTGTGACTGCGCGGATGGGCACTGATAAGCTGCACTGGTGTGGCCGCACTGATAAGCGGCACCGGTGGACAAAGTGTGACCACACTGATAAGTGACACTTATCGCTGCTCAGCGGGGATCCATCCGTTTATCCCCGCTGAGCCAGCGGATGACAGGACATGACCTGTCACAGCTCCATTCTCCTCTATGGAGGATCGGATGAACACTAACCGTCTGTCCATGTTCATCCGATATGCCAGGCGGATGGAAAATAGGGTTTCCATCCATCGGTTTTTGGCGGATCGGGTGTCAGCGGACAGATCACCACTGACATCCGTCGCTCCATAGAGGACAATCGAGCGTCCGTTCGGGTCCGCCTGAAAAACTGACAGGCGGACCTCAACCATCCGCCCGTGTGAAAGGGCCCTTAAAATCAAGTTTCCATCCAGAGGATCTAAAATGTGGGCTGCCATAGTCCGTTTAGGAGAATCCCATCCTCATATAAGGTTTCATGAGCAGGCAGGTATGACTCTGGAGGATTTTGTGCAACAAACTTATGCCAAAAAATGGTATTACAAGAAACACTAGAGAAGGCATTCAAACAAAGACTCGCTTTTGAAATTACCATTGAGGTGAATATTAACTTTTTTTCTTGTTCGCATATTAAGAAACATTGGAATTCTCCGAGTAGGACTAGGCAGAACAAAAAAAACGTACTTACGCCCATGGGCAGTCCTCAGCTGGTATATAACCCCCACCCTGCTATAGGCAGTTTGGTAGCAAGGAGTTTTAGAAGCATCAAAACTCCTTAGATGGGTGGGTGCTGTGTCCATCGATGAGCTGGATTTTACAGAGTACAAGAATCCTATTTTTTCTTTAGTTCATCGACGGACACATCGCCCCATTAATCCTGACTATAGGGACATCAAAAATCAGTGCCAATAGTAAAATGAGGGGTAGGGGAAATAATTCAAGGCTAAACACAGAGCTCAACCAGGACACAGCAGCCCTATGTGAAATTAAAAAAAATGTCAACGCCCCTCAAGAGGGAACAGCCCCTCTTAAACAGAAGCCTGCAAAACCTTGCTGCCAAATGAAGCAGCCCCAGATGTCAAAATATCTACTTTGTAGAATTTGATGAAATTATGCATCGACCACCAAGTGGCCGCTTTGCAAACCTGAGATATTGACAACTGATGACGGAAGGCCCAAGATGTACAAAGCGCCAGAGTAGAATGCGCCGTGACAGGGAAAGGAGGAACCCGATATTTAACAGAATCACTGTTGGTCTTATCTGGAGATGGTAGCTAAAGAAGCGGCCAGCCCTTTCCTTGGTCTTTGTGTAACTACAAAAAGGGAGTCAGACATCCAAAAGGATTCTGTGGCTACCAGATACATCCGAATCACTCAAAAGGCATGCAAGGCAAACTCTTTGGGATGAGCCAGCTTGGGACACAAGGAAGGCAACACAATGTCCTCATTCAAATGGAAGTCCGAGACAACTTTAAGTAGGAACGATGGACAGGGACAAAGAAACTCATCTCTGTGGACCACTAACTCTGACAACCTATGGTCCGATGTAATAGCCACCACCTTCTGGGACAACATAGGCAAGGGAATCAAATGGAAGTGTCTAGAGAACCGAATGCACCAAGGTTAAATCTCACAGTGGCAAGAGAGACTGTAAAGGTGGCACCACATGTTGAACTCCTTGAAAGAAGAGTGCATGGCTAGGGGTCACTGAAAGAAAATAGCTAAGGCAGACACCTGGCCCTTGATGGTACTCAAGGCCAACCTCTGCTCAACGCACCGTTGAAGAAAGGCCAAGATCCGAGCCACAGAAAAATAGCGTGGATGAGCGCCATTCGACTCACATCAAGAAATGTCCGCTTTCCATGTATGTTATAACTTGCTAGAAGTCGACTTAGTCTTCAACATAGTAGGGATTACTCATCCAGACAAGCCTCTATCCCTCAGTACCTGGCTGTCAGTCAAGCCATCAAAACCAGCGACTGTAGGAGGATGGAGACCCAGCCCTTGGGACAACTGGTCCTCTCTGAAAAGTAGCCCCCAAGGGATGTTTATGGCCACCAGAATGACCAAAAGACATTCGCCCTGATCCTTCGCAGGAACCGCAGAAGAAAACGCAAGAGGAAGGTATTGGCCAAACATTGGCAATAATACGACTGCGGCGTCTATCAGAGGAACCCGTGACCTCGCCACGAACCTCGTATCTATGCGTTGAGCCAAACCTGCTGAAGGAGTCACGTACAGGCCTGTGCAAATGGCACTGCCTTGAAGGTGGACACCCCCAGGCCCAGAACCTGTATGCAAGTTGGGAGAAAAGACTGACAGCAGCCGGCGAATCAGGGCTTGTGGTTTCCGAAGTTTTACCAGAAGGACTACCCTGGTCAACATTAATCCCAGAATCATACCCAGGTGATTAAATTCCCTGGACGGGGATAGGGGGGACTTTGGGTAGTCCTGACGTCACCTGAACCTTTGCAGGAAGAATATCCGCACAGAGGAGACCCAGGGCCTAAAAACCCAGAGACGGACAAACTCTGCCCCCCTTCTTCTCCAAAAGGATCATTTTGTGGATCCCCTTGACACACATGGAGGTCCACGAGGCTGGAAAACAGCAAAGATGTCCCCCCACCCCAGTTATGGGTAAGGGCAGACCTTCATGCTGAAGAATCTTGTCTGTGGGTCTGGAGAAGCCAGCTCTAGGCTTACCAGGCCAAGGTTGCTTGGAACATCCTGGGGAAGATCTATTTGCCTTATCTACAGTCCCTGAAAATATATTTTTTATGGGCTAAGGAGGGCCCCCGTTTGCGACGAGGCTCCTTCTCTTTCCTAGACTGTCAGGAAGGTACTCTCTCCCCCCCCCCCCGTGAGTCCCTTAATGATGTCATCCAGAGTAGCGCCAAACAGGCGATCGCCTTGAAAGGGCTGATCGATGAGGGCTTTCTTGGAGGCTTGGTCTGCAGACCAATTCTTAAGCCACAAGTACGGGTCTAAGCACTATCGCTGAAACTGAGAATTTGGACAGCACAGGAGCCGCAATCCACAGATGCATCACAAACTGCAGCCCTTGGACCAACTGGTCCGCCAGATCAACGTAAGCAGAGGGAACCTACTCATTCCCCAGACCCTGGAGCAAAAGCTTGGCCCTTTCAGGTAGAGTCTGAGACACCAGGGCGAGGCTAGGACCGGTCGCAATGCCGAATCTGCCATAGTAAACATGCTGCGCCACAGACTCCGCTTTCCTATCGGCTACTTCCACTTAGGGGTGTACTCACTTTTGTTGCCAGCCGTTTAGACATTAATGGCAGCGTGTCGAGTTATTTTGAGGGGACAGCAAATTTATACTGTTATACAAGCTGTACACTCACTACTGTCACATGAAAAGCTATAATAAAATATTTACAAAAATGTGAGGGGTGTACTCACTTTTGTGAGTTACTGTACCAGTTAAAGTAACAGTGCCGAATAGCAAAAAATGGCCTGGTCATGAAGGGGGTAAAATCTTAAAATTTAAAGGGATACATTTTCCTTGCGCTAAAGGTGCCAATAACGGCCGACAAATTCATATTCACTTACGATATTAATTAAAACGTCTAATACAATTTTATATATGGCCAAGTGCATCCAGAATTTTCAGTTTTATATAAACCCAAAACAAAAAACTTGTATTATAGTGCAGCTTGCAAATTCTGAGATGGGACAGCTTCATTAGTTTTTTTTAGGCTCTCTTATTTTAACCTGGCGATCCTGCCAGTAAGTATGTTTTTCAAAAGCACAAACTCTTCCAGATGTATTAGTTTACATGGATGAGGCAAACATTTAACACTGGAAGCGGTACTTACAAATGATTGTTTAACCACTTCAGCCCCGGAAGGATTTCCCACGATAGGACCAGAGCACTTTTTGCGATGCGGCACTGCGTCGCTTTAACTGACAATTGCGCGGTCATGCGACGTTGTAACCAAACTAAATTTGTGTCCTTTTTTTCCCACAAATAGAGCTTTCTTTTGGTATTTGATCGCCTCTGCGTCATTTCTGATCACCGCTATAAACAAAAAAAAGAGTGACAATTTTGCAAAAAAACCCAATATTTCTTACTTTTTGCTAAAATACAAATACAAAAAAAAAAAAAAAATTTAAAAAAAAATTTTTTCTTCGGGTTTGGCCAATTTATATTCTCCCTCATATTTTTGGTAAAAAAAAAAAAAAAAATCGCAATCAGTGTTTATTGATATGTTTGCGCAATAGTTGCTGCGTTTACGGATGATGAGAAGTCATTTCTGGGGTTTGTTTGGTTTTTTTGGCGGCGATCTGCAATTTTTAGCGGTACTGCGATATTGGGGCGGACATGTCGGACCATTTTGACACTTTTTTGGGACCACTGGCATTTATACAGCGACCAGTGCTATAAAAATGCACTGATTACTGTGTAAATGCCATTGGCAGTGAAGGGGTTAACCTGCAGGGGGAGATCTAGGGGTTAACCGTTCCCTGGGTGTGTTCTAACTGTATGGAGGCTGGGTTGCTATGGGCATAAGAGATCTAACTGACGCCAGTGACAGGGATCAGTAGATCTTTTATGTCCCCACTGTCAGAATGGGGAACCGCCGTGCTTGCATCGGCGGTTCCCCGTTCTTTGGCTATGGCAGCTCATCGGCGGACATTGGGTCCGCCCGAGCCGCGGGCACACTCATATAGTGTGAGCTGAAGCTTGGCTTCAATTTGTTAGTGTATCTAAATCTGCTGGTGTATTTAACACAACCCTCCCCTCAGACTGACAATGTTGCTGCCTGCTGTGCCCCCTGTGCTACTTCATCCAGATTGCAGGCACTTTAATACAAGTGATGGGGGGACGTCCAATTGGGGAAGTGACGGTTACC
>BLSH010555642.1:23523-34749 GCA_018402905.1 Glandirana rugosa
GGCAGCCGCCACATCCAATGATTGGTAACGTTGCAATAGATTACATTTTTGGTTTTGGGTTTTAATACTACTTTAAGAATCAACCATGCTTGCCTGTAAATGATAAATTTTGCCACAAATTTCTATTTAGCCATTGGATGTACAGAATGGACTTTAAAGATGAACATTACAATAATTAGTAACGTACAGTAGGTGGCATGTGAAGTTAAACTAATTTCCCTTTGACGGATAACCTAAAGCAGAAAAAGCAATATTGCAATGTAAACATAGCAGACAAAAAATATTACCTTCTGAACAGCAATTTGAATTTCTACTAAAGAGCATTTTATCTTGAGTAACTTAATTTATACATTTTTAAAAAGCCACATGACTGAGCTAGTTCTTAATCATAACAAAAAACATTGACGTGACTGTCACAGGACAAGAGATCATAATACAGAAAGGAAAACGTCCAGTCATCTACTTTGCAGTGAGTCAGGAAAAAATAAACAATTTAACAAAATGGTAAAATAGGATTGTGATTATTGAGAAAGACAGTTTGCAGTCAGATGTAAAATACAAATCAGTTAGGGTCCTTTGACACTAGCAGGAGTCCATTTTGACGGACTCCGCTGCTCAGCGGGGATCGATCCGTTGATCCCCGCTGAGCCAGCGAATGACAGATCCGTCTATGCTCACTTTGCAGAGACAGACCTGTCAGAGCCCCCGCTCTTCTTCTCTATGGGGATTGGATGAAAATGAAACCGGCAGTCCATTTTCATCTGATCAGATAGACTGATGGAAAATAGGGTTTCCATCCGTCTGTATTTTGCAGATCAGATGTCAGCGGACATGTCACCACTGACACCCGTCACTCCATAGGAGGAGACTGGAGCGTCCGTTCAGGTCCACCTGAAATACTGGCAGGCGGACCCAAGTCCGTGTGTGTGTATGTGTGTGTGTGCACGTGTGTGTAAGGGGCCTCATTCTTGAGAGTTTGTTTCTAAAAAATAAAAAAGGGAAAAGAAAAAGTGAACAAAATGAATCACTTAAAGCGAAGCTCCACCCAAAAAGGGAAGCACTGCTTGTTTGCTTCTTCCAACCCTCCGCTGCCACATTTGGCACCTTTGGGGGGAGCGGATACCTATCAAAACCAGGTACCCACTCCCACTTCCAGGTAAGATCCCCACAATCGTTGTGCGGCGATCTACAAAACTTCCAGCCCCTCCTTCTTAACCCCCCCAAAACCTTCTGGGACACAGATCCCAGAAGACAGCGGAACCATTCAAAAAGCACAGAGCAACTCGTGCATGCGCAGTAGTTAACAGGCTGTGAAGCCGCAAGGCCTCACTTTCTGTTTCCCTTATTGAAGATGCTGGCAGCCGCATCCACCTGGAGTCAATGAATGGATTGGCTTGGGGTGCCGGCATTGCGGGCTCCCTGGACAGGCAAGTTTGCTAATATTAAAAGTCAGCAGCTACAGTATTTGTAGCTGCTGACTTCATCCCCCCCCCCAACCCCCCTTGCGCTCCTCCCACCTTCCTTTTGAGGATGCCCCACAGATGCTCAATAGGGTTTAGGTCTGGAGACATGCTTGGCCAGTCCATCACCTTTACCCCCAGCTTCTTTAGCAAGGCAGTGGTCATCTTGGGTGGTGTGTTTGGGGTCGTTATCATATTGGAATACTGCCCTGCAGCCAAGTCCCTGAAGGGAGGGAATCATACTCTGCTTCAGTATGTCACAGTAGATGTTGGCATTCATGGTCCCCTCAATGAACTGTAGATCCCCAGTGCCGGCAGCACTTATGCAGCCCCAAACCATGACACTCCCACCACCATGCTTGACTGTAGGCAAGACACACTTGTCTTTGTACTCCTCACCTGGTTGCCGCCACACACGCTTGACACCATCTGAACCAAATAAGTTTATCTTGGTCTCATCAGACCACAGGACATGGTTCCAGTAATCCATATCCTTAGTTTGCTTGTCTTCAGCAAACAGTTTGCAGGCTTTCATCTTTAGAAGAGGCTTCCGTCTGGGATGACAGCCATGCAAACAAATTTGATGCAGCGTGCGGCTTATGGTCTGAGCACTGACAGGTTGACCCCCAACCCTTCAATGTGCTGGCAGCACTCATACGTCTATTTCCCAAAGACAACCTCTGGATATGATGCTGAGCACGTACACTCAACTTCTTTGGTCGACCATGGCGAGGCCTGTTCTGAGTGGAACCTGTCCTGTTAAACCACTGTATGGTCTTGGCCACCATGCTGCAGCTCAGTTTCAGGGTCTTGGCAATCTTCTTACAGTCTAGGTCATCTTTATGTAGAGCAACAATTTTTTTTCAGATCCTCAGAGTTCTTTGCCAGGAAGTGCCATGTTGAACTTCCGGTGACCAGTATGAGAGAGTGAGAGCGATAACACCAAATTTGGCACACCTGCTCCCCCATTCACACCTGAGACCTTGCAAAACTAACGAGTCACATGACACTGGGGAGAGAAAATGGCTAATTGGGCCCAATTTGGACATTTTCACTTAGGGGTGTACTCACTTTTGTTGCCAGTGGTTTAGACATTAATGGCTGTGTGTTGAGTTATTTTGAGAGGACCGCAAATTTACACTGTTATACAAGCTGTACACTCACTACTTTACATTGTAGCAAAGTGTCATTTCTTCAGTGTTGTCACATGAAAAGATAGAATAAAATATTTACACAAATGTGAGGGGTGTGCGCACTTTTGTGAGATACTGTATATGTACATGAAATACAAAATTTAAATATTAGCATGAATGTAGGCATCCACATATGTATGGTCCTGAATACTAAGACAGTGGTGGAGGGTTACTTCAAAAATGGATCCACATCATATTTGTGGTTTAATCCATCCGGAAGCCTAGTATGTAAGTGGAGAATCCACCACACCTCCCTTTCAAGGAGCTTCCGGTGGGTGTCACTACCTCTGGGAGATGACTTGACTTTTTCTAGTCCACAAAATTTGAAAAAACGAACACTTCCACCGTGCATATGTTTGGAAACATTTGAAAAGGCCCTTATCGATTTGCTAAGAGGCCCTGTGGTAGTGTTCGCCGATTCGTGTACGAAGGGGGTGTGTGGTGCACCCCACGTATTGTACATTACATAGGGTGCACTTTATGGCATACACTACACATTGTGATCCGCAGTTAATAACTGCGGATCTGAAATTCCTTACCAGTAGTGCATGACTTAATGATGTTGTGGGAACTGCTATGTACATGGCAGAACCTGCATGTGGGCAAGCCGCAGGTGTAAGAGCCAGTAGTGCTAAGCAAGCTTCTCATGTATAGTAGAAGAGAATACACAGTGTGAAAGATTTCCCAGCGTCTGGGAACGGCAACTAGAAAATCTACATCCCTGGGATAAAATCTTAGGCTCTCATCTGCAAATAGGATTGGCAGATACTCTTTTGAAAAAGTTGTAACAAAAGGTAACTGGACTATGCGACTGTTCATTGTCTCCTCTTTTCTTGTGAGTAGTCAGTTCTATTTCTGCGTTTATCATATGATCACATTTATCATATGATCTTAAATCTGTAGAGACAGAGAAGAGAGATGTCCTATCTTTTTTGGCTGCAATACCAACTGCTCTGTCTATGAGGTCCTGGCTGTATCCCCAATCCCTGAATCTGTTGGCAAGGATGGTAAGGATGGCGCATTCCTTGTAAAAAAAGCTCATCACTAGAACAATTGCGCCTTGCCCAAATAAACTCTCCCACTGGCAGAGATCTGATCGGGTGTGTAGGATGGCAGCTGGTAGCAAGTAAAAGGGAGTTTCCAGCACACTCCTTGTGAAAAGTACATGTTTCAGTACAATGAGTGATTGGATTTCCAAACAAAGCAAGATCCAGAAAATGTATAGTATTACAATCTGTCACAACTGAATTCTAAATTCAAGTTGTTACTGTTCGCAAGAGTGTGAAAGGATGAAATGTCCCCAGCCACCCAATCCCACACAAGGATCAGATCATCAATGTAGTGACCATAACCCTTGATGGCAAACCGATAAGGGTTGGTGGGTGAGAACAGAAACTCTTCCTCCCACCAACCCATATACAGGTTAGTCAACGAGGGTGAAAACCTGGCCCCCATGGACGCCCCCTTGCACTGCAAATAAAACTTGTCAAACATGAAAAAGTTGTGCTCAAAGAAAAGTAACGCACATGATAATGAACTCTTGTAGTTTGGGATCGTATATGCTATAATGCTTGCGATGGAAGCGTAAAGCACATAGGACAAGGTCATGTGGAATACATGAATATAGCGACTTCACGTCCATTGTGACCCACAGGTATGCATCCTACCAAGACACAGCTTTAATCTGAGATAATACAGCTGATGTATCTTTGATGAATCCTAGCAATTTACACCAATGGCTGGAGGTACTGATCAATCCACGCTCCCAAACCCTCAATCGGGTGCCCCTGAACGGGAAAAGTGTTTTTGTGCAGTTTTTGCAAATAAATAATGAAAAACTGGGACCACAGGGTTGTCAGTGCAAAGATGTTTAGCCATTTGTTTCATCAAAACACCCATTTCTATCCCACTGTCTAAAAAGGCTCTGCAATTGTAGTTTACAGACATTAGTATGGTTACTAGGAAGGGTACAGTAGGTTGTAAGGTCACCGAGTTGTCTCAAAGCCTCCGTTATGTAATCGTCAGTCGATGACCACAACCGATCCCCGCCTTTCCAGCTGTCCTAACCACAATGTCTGAGCGAGAGCTCAATGCTTGTGTCTTTCTGCCGACTTGAGTTTGTCAGGTGTATACAATGCAGTTGCAGAGGTCCGGGATTTTAGTTCAAGCAGATCTTGTTCTACCAGGGCCTGAAAAATCTCCACTGCTCCACTTCTGGTTTGTGTGGGATAAAAGTACTTGTCTCCCAGGTAAGTGGTATCCAACTCTATGCCAAAAGTGCCCCCATTGGATTCAGAAAATAGTTAATCTAACATGGATCTAGCGGACAGAACTTGAAAGTCAAATGTATCACTAGCAACATCATCCGTATCAATGTGAGGAGAAGCCGGAGATTCAGAGGGAAGAGAAAGAGGGGAAATGTCTGTAAAGGCAAGAAAATGTATCCTGAGTAAAAGACTGCGTACAAATCTGTTCACATCAAGAGGTGTTTCAAAAACGTTAAAGTGGCTATTGGGTGCAGATGACAAACCTTTCGACAGCAGAGACCGTTCAGCAGTAGATAGCTCTACTTTAGAGAGATTAATCACATTCCGTGGTTGTGGCAGAGGAGATGCTTGTTGCGAGCTTGTCTCGGATAGTTGCATCTTTTTGTCGGAACCTCTACCTCACCTCATTCTTTATTCTCTCTTTTCCTTTCTTCTTTTCATTGTCCTTTTTTAAAGGAGTAGGTATGTTTTTTGTAGTAGTGGAACCACCTTGATCTTTCCCAAATACTGATGAGACAGATCCTCTAGCTGACGAGCAGCCCTCCATAGCATAGGACAGCTCAGATTGGGAAACAGTGGTATCAGGTGAACTGAAATTAACGTGCTTCCTTACTCTCCTTGAGCTCCTGCGATGCCTAAGAATAGATGGTATACTCCCAGATATTTTATGGATATACACTGTATCTGTGGCATAGTCCTGTACATCTCCAATATTTTCTCCAAATGATTAGTCAAATCCTCATTGAGAGTAGTATACAAATCAGGGGGCTGGAAAGGTTTCAGGTGTATCTTTATATGTCTCAATCTCAATGCTCCATAAGCATCAAAAGAACATTTACTTAAGAGGTCATTCCATTCCTTTCGGAAAGCCTCTGAGTATTCTGTAGACGGAAACTTTTTTTATCCTTAAACCACGGGGTGTCATATTTTCACCAACATATTATAGGCCAGTTAAATCCCACCAGATCCTGGTTTCTTTCGCCATGGCAGATTTGAACTTGCCAAAATAGTAGAGCAGACCAAAGCGTCTGAT
The DNA here is from genome assembly GCA_018402905.1 of Glandirana rugosa. NCBI lineage: Eukaryota > Metazoa > Chordata > Amphibia > Anura > Ranidae > Glandirana > Glandirana rugosa. The sequence goes on from BLSH010555642.1 coordinate 29,477, forward strand.
GTCGGTAATGGCTCTTTGTACACCATTCATTGTGAAATCTTCTGTTGATGGTCCATGATGAGACCGCAAAACGATTAAAGACTGTCCACCAGAGATAAAAAGTGTGATGTACGCCAAGTGCACACAAAATGTCTTCAAAATAACGGAGAGTGGATTCCAAGGAACTACAAGTATGTGTAGCCAGCCTTAGCACACTGAAACACCGGATGTGAAGAGAATAAAATGCTGCTGTCTTGTACTAAGGATGCAGAGAACCGCTCCTGCAGCTCTATCTTGAGAATCTGCAGCATACTGGAGACTGTAGACAACTTCACTGTAGCCATATTCCAGGAACTCTCCCTGTCTACTCCCATAGAGCGCCTCGATTTCGACAGGATTTATAAAGGCACTAACACGACGATTGCCAGATGGCCCTCCACGCAATATAATAATTTGCTTACACTACTATCACACGAAAGAGCTACTTCTCTCGGCTGCCCATGCTAAAGGTCTACTGCAGTTTCAGGGCCACTCCTACCAAATCTTTTCCGATCGCCCCCACAGTGGCGAAACACGGAGCCATGAAGCCCCAGCTTCAGATTCTTCTCAAGCACCACCTTAAATACACCTGACAATTTCCTTCTGCACTCCAGTTCTTTTATCGTGGCAAAAACAGTATAACTGTACTAAACCGGAGTCCCTGCAACTCCTGCTGGAAGATCTACAATTGGCAACACCAGACCCGACCTCTGAGACTGTTTTACCACGAACCCAAGCTCAGCCTCCACCACATCCCTACAACCATCCTCCAGTTCGTACCATGACAGGTCCACCCTCCACTGCAAAAGGAACCCCCTTTAAGATGCTATCTCAACGTCCAGGCGATTCGGCTATCTCTACACTGGGCCAAGTGACCTCCCAGGTTTGCCTGCTTCACCTTGACCTATCCTGGTCTGTAGCTGGTATGGAAACCCCAATTTCACAAAACACCTATTGGCTTCCCTGTTGGCCTCGAGCCTCTTTACTGATGCTCAGGCAGGTATGTTAGGTTTACACTTTTACGCTTATTCAGACTATTTTATATACATACTTTACAGTTATTTTGACCAATTCTTGTTCTAGTGAGGATTCTATATCCCGATAGGAACAAAAGAAAAAGATCCCGATAGGAGCAGGCATTTTTAACCTTAGTGGTACTGATCTAACTGAGGATGAAATTAAACTTCTAGACAAAGGGTTAAAATACGCTCCTGTTAAAAATCTCAACAAATTTCAGACATATGTGAGTGTTCAAAAGTATGTTAGAACACTCAATCTTAAAAAATATTTCCTTACTAAAGCACCAGAGAGATGTATACGTCCTCCGAGTGGGGCTCATTCCAATTTGTCCAATAAATCAGTGTTCAATCCATTAGTTGGAGACAATAAGTATCTGGAGGTTTTTAAAAACATGGTAGTGGGAGATTTACAAGAACTTAGGGTAAAGAGAGCCAGGAACCCCTCCTATATCCAAAAGGGCATAGCCTCGTTGGAGGAAAATAAAAATATCGTCATCCGCCCAGCGGATAAGGGAGGGGGTCTTGTTGTCCTAAGTAAATCCTACTACAAAGAAGTTATGAAAAACCTCCTTAATGATAGGGCAACCTATCAGTTACTCCCTAAGAACCCTGTGGCTAAGTATCAACAGGCCCTACATATTCTGGTTAAAAGGGGAAGCGATCAGGGTGTTCTAAATAAAAAAGAGTCAGCATATTTAGAACCATCAGCATGTAGGACACCAATCATCTACTGCCTCCCTAAGATTCACAAGGACAAGGTCTGCGCTCCAGGCAGACCTATAGTCAATGGAATCGATTCTGTTACAGCAAGGGTAGGTCAGTATATAGACGTGTTCCTTAAACCCCTAGTAACCGAAACTAAGGCCTACCTTCGAGACACTAAACACATGATACAAATATTGGAAACTGCTAAATGTACAACTGAGTGCTTTTTGGTTACGGCCGATGTAGGGTCATTATACACTATTATCAATCATGCCGATGCGATAGCAGCAGTACAATGGGCCTTTGAGTCCTCTGATTTAGGACCAGAGCATCAGTTATTCCTGTTGGATAGCCTGAAATTTTGTTTGCAAAATAATTATTTTTGGTACCAACAACAGTTCTATTTGCAAATCAGAGGAGTTGCGATGGGCGCTCGCTTCGCTCCCAGTGTAGCCAATTTATTTATGGCTCACTGGGAGGAAGAGGCAGTGTTCAAAGAGCGTCCAGAGCAACTCCGATGTTATAAAAGGTACATTGATGATTTGTTTCTAATTTGGGAAGGAGAAGAATCCTCACTTAACAATTTCATCACTGGCCTTAATGATAACAACAAAGGCATAGTCCTGACCTGGAAGGTTGATAGGCTGAATATGGTCTTCTTGGACTTGGAAATTTCCAGGGATGGAGAATTTTTCAAGACCAAGAATTATTTTAAGTCAACGGACCGGAATGGCTACATTCCGGTCGACAGTTGTCATCACCGTACATGGCTTTGTAATATACCGAAGGGACAATATGTACGCTTAAAAAGAAACTGTACTTCAGAAAGTGACTTCCTCACACAATCGCAGGTGTTGACTGAGAGATTCATGATGAAAGGTTATGACAGATTACATCTTTCGAATGAATTAGAAAAAGTTAAAAACCTAGACAGAAAGGAATTGATCAGAAACAGAAGTGATTGTGTGGAGCAGTCCCCACAGCTTAAAATACTCCTTGATTATAATATTCAGCATAAACAAGTAGAACGGATTATCAGGAAACATTGGGGGATTCTTCTTAAAGATAAGGTTTTGGGCTCTATCCTTCCCCCCCAAACCTGGTTTCATATATAGAAGGGCCCCGACACTAAGAGATCGAATAGCTCCTGGAGTAATTGATCCACCTAAATTCAAGGAAAACTCCCTCTTTTCATTTCTGGCTGGATTTTATCCATGCAAGAGATGCAAAGCTTGCAGACTCTCAAAAGGGGGCGTCAAATGCAAAGATTTTCAGGCTCATACCACTGGCAATAATTATCAGATTAAGAATTTAATTACCTGCCAAACAGAAGGGGTGGTATATATGTTAGAGTGTAGTTGCGGCCTACAATATGTGGGTCGCACTTCAAGGACTCTGGCCGTAAGGATTGGGGAACACGTTACATATATTAAAAAAGGGGACCCTTCCCATAATGTTTCTCGACATTTTAAGATTTTTCATCAACGAGACCCCAAACATCTACGATTTTGGGGGATAGAGAGGGTCACGAAACATTGGAGGGGGGGTAATTTTATAAGAGCTCTCAGTCAGAGAGAGTCGTTCTGGATCTTTGAGGCCCAGGTTATGCGCCCCCTGGGTCTCAATGTAGAATTTGATCTGAATGGCTTCATATCCAACAAATAATGATTGGTTTCAATAATCAGTTATGCTTTTTTATCAGCTTTTTATATGTGTTTTTTATATATATTATATGTGATTTCATTTTTAATGGGGTTATCAATGATGTGGGCACCATTGTAATTTATGACCTTAGAAAGATTATGAAATGCTCCGATTGCTCCTCCTAGTTGGTAGCGGGAGATGTCTTTAAATAGAAGAATGTTTCTAAGACATTTTTCAGTAATGATTAAAATCCTTTTCACATGTGCTGAGGCAAATAGGAATTTCTCCATTTGTGCATCTGAGCACATATCGATCTCTGGGCGGCTCAGGCAGATAGGAAAGTTTTCCATTTGTTTCGGAGCACATACACCAGGCGAGCGGATCGAGGGGCAGCTTCCTTGGTTACCCTGGTGTCTATTTAAACAGCATTAGCGTGGTGACGTAATAGGCTCCACCCCGCCGAGGAAGGCTTACATGCCGTAACGCGTACGGGGGAAAGGACCGGCTCGGACGTCACCCGCTGCTGCTGTGAGGAGTGAAGGAGCACAGGAGGGATACCCGGCAGGGTTTGCCTGATATTGTTAAGACTACCAGCAAGGAGACCCATTGGGGATTTCTCTAGACTGCCCGAATTTTACCAGTGTTATGTGAGTAGACTAAGTTTAAATAAAACTTTATTCTTTTATGAGACAGTCTGCACTTAGTCTATCTTCCTTTTTATGCATATGATCACTGGCTGCCTGAGTTGTGACGAGCTTTGCAGAGTGGGGATACTGAGGTCTGAAGATCTGGACACCACAATTGCAATATGTGTTTGACCCTCTAGTGAAACTGGGGTCGAACCGGGAGGTGAGCACAGTGGATGTTGGTGGAGGATTTGTGTCATCGTCCGTTTTGACTATTTGAGCACCGGTGGAATATACTGCAATATTTGATTTGTGGACTTAACAATTCATTTAGAGACTGCGCTACTTCTTGTTTGTCTTTACCAGTTATAAGAGGTTGATCACCTTGGATGTTCAGCAAGCAGTCTTATATATTTTCAATGTGCTTTTGTTCTTACTAGCAGCGCTGATTGCACTACATACTAAATTCTATATGCCTACATTATAGATGTAAACACCAACATGGAAATCCACTAACTTGCAGAGCAAACAATCACTCTACACTCATGAATTTATTGTAACTGCCTTTTCCTCCTGTTCCCTCTCCCTTTACCCTCCCCTCTTTCCTCCAATTTCTAGCCTTGGTCTCTACCAGCTCCCACCCTCCTTTCCTCCCTGCCCCATTTCCCTTATTTTTTGCCCCCCTCCTCCCTCCTGTCCCCATATTGCTAAAAGTCAGAGTTCAGTCAGACGGTTGGTACCAACTGTGCCGTTATTTCATAGGTTACCTTTAATTTACTGTCCTAAATGTTATTTGCATTAATTTACTCACCTCAGGCACTGAGGAGCAGTCATTGTTCTCCCCCCTCTTGTATGCACCCACAGGGCCAGCTCTACCACTAGGCGGAGTAGGCGGCCGCCTAGGGCGCCACTGCCACAAGGGGCGCCCATCCGCTGTTGATCCAATCACTCATGTCACTGGAGAGCCATGGCTGGCAGCACACGGACTCCACTCATTTAATTACGTTTATTGTAAATCCTGTCATTTAATTTCCATTGGATACTTTATTGCCGTGTCAACCATGGTTGGCAGACTGACTTGAGACTGAAAATCGTTATACCCCTGTCCTCCCTCCTCCCCCCGTTTTTTATTCCCTTTACCCCGTCCCTCCTTTCCTCCCACCCTCGACCATCTCTGGTTCCGATCTTTAACCTCCTTTCTCCCCTCCCATTTCCCTCTCCCTTGTCCTCCTTTTCCGTCAATGTTATTTAAGTACTCACA
>BLSH010555642.1:45705-56804 GCA_018402905.1 Glandirana rugosa
CACATACATATATATATATATATATACACATACATACATACATACATACACACATATATATATATATATATATATATATATATACATACATATACACACACACACACACACACACACACACACACACACACACACACACACACACACACACACACACACACACACACACTTTTTTCCATCGGTTTTGGCAGATTTGTATATTTTTCTTTTTTGTACCAAAAATCGCAATTGGAGTTTATTGATTGGTTTGCGCAAAAGTTGTCGCGTTTACGGATGATGAGAATTAATTTCTGGGGTTTTTATTTTTATTTTTTTTTACTAGTAATGGCGGCGATCTGCGATTTTTAGCGGTACTGCGATATTTCAGCGGACATGGCGGACCATTTTGACACTTTTTTGGGACCATTGGCATTTATACAGCGATCAGTGCTATAAAAATGCACTGATTACTGTGTAAATGGCATTGGCAGTGAAGGGGTTAACCTGCGGGGGGGGGCACTCTAAGGGTTAACAGTGTTGCCTGGGCGTGTTCTAACTGTATGTGGGCTGCCCTGGCTGGGGGGGGGATGATCACGGCTTCCATATAGGAGGACAGCCATCGCGGGTATCCGGCGGCGATCGAGTCCGCCCTACCCGCTCCCTGGCTCCCCCCGAACACAGTGAGCACGCCTCGGGCGGCGCGCGCGCACTCACAATGCTAGTTATCGCGCCCGGCGTCCTGTGACAGCGTTTCACGATAACGAGCCACCTTGCCGCCGTCACGCTGCTGCAGGCGGTCGGCAAGTGGTTAACTGACATGTAACCATGCTATGTATATACAGTTGTATGCAAAAGTTTAGGAACCCCTGACAATTCCCATGATTGTCATTTATAAATATTTGGGTGTTTGAATCAGCAATTTCATTTTGATCTATCAAATAACTGAAGGAAACAGTAATATTTCAGTAGTGAAATGAGGTTTATTGGATTAACAGAAAAGGCACAATATGGATCAAAACGAAATTAGACAGGTGCATAAATTTGGCAACCCCAACAGAAAAATTACATTAATATTAGTAGAGCCTCCTTTAGCAGAAATAACAGCCTCTAGACGCTTCCTATAGCTTGTAATGAGTGTCTGGATTCTGGATGAATGTATTTTGGACCATTCCTCCTTACAAAACATCTCCAATTTAGTTAGGTTTGATGGTTGCCGAGCATTGACCGCCCGCTTCAAATCACCCCACAGATGTTCAATGATATTCAGGTCTGGGGACTGGGATGGCCATTCCAGAACATTGCACTTGTTCCTCTGCATAAATGCCCAAGTAGATTTTGAGCAGTGTTTTGGGTCGTTGTCTTGTTGAAATATCCAGCCCAGGCGTAACTTCAACTTTGTGACCGATTCCTCAACATTATTCTCAAGAATCTGCTGATATTGAGTGGCATCCATGCGACCTTCAACTTTAACCAGATTCCCAATACCGGCACTGGCCACACAGCCCCACTGCATGATGGAACCTCCACCAAATTTTACTGTGGGTAGCAAGTGTTTTTCTTGGAACACTGTTCTTTTGCCGTCATGCATAACACCCCTTGTTATGACCAAATAACTCAATCTTTGTCCAAATGTGCGTTTGCATACCTCAAGCGACTAAGTTTGTGGCGTGTGTGCAGAAAAGGCTTCCACGTATCACTCTCCCATACAGCTTCTCCCTGTGCAAAGTGCGCTGAATTGTTGAACGATGCACAGTGACACCATCTGCAGCAAGTTGATGTTGTAGGGTCTTTGGAGGTGGTCTGTGGGCTGTTTTTGACCGTTCTCACCATCCTTCACCTTTGCCACTCCAATATTTTACGTAGCCTGCCACTTCTGGCTTTAACAAGAACTGTGCCTGTGGTCTTCCATTTCTTCACCATGTTCCTCACAGTGGACACTGACAGCTTATAGTTCTGCGATAACTTTTTGTAGCCTTCCTCTAAACCATAATGTAGAACAATCTTTGTTTTCAGGTCATTTAAGAGTTGTTTTGAGGCCCCCATGTTGCCACTCTTCAGAGGAGAGTCAAAGAGAACAACTTGCAATTGGCTACCTTAAATACCTTTTCTCATGATTGGATGCACCTGTCTATGAAGTTCAAAGCTTAAAATGCTCACCAAACCAATGGTATGTTCCAATTAATCAGTGCTAAGTAGTTACAGGCATTCAAATCAACAAAAATGACACTTCAGCTCCTGAAGGATTTCCCACTTTAGGACCAGCGCACTTTTTGAGATTCGGCACTGCCTCGCTTTAACCGACAATTGCGCGGTGGTGCGACATTGTACCCAAACGAAATTTGCATCCTTTTTTTTCCCCACAAATAGAGCTTTCTTTTGGTGGCATTTGATCGCCTCTGCGTCATTTCTGATTACCGTTATAAACAAAAGAGCAACAATTTTGCAAAAAAAAAATAAATTTTTTGCTAAAATACAAATCCAAAAAAACAAAACAAAAACATTTTACATCGGTTTTGGCCGATTTACGTTTGATTGGTTTGAGCAAAAGTGGCCGCGTTTAGATGAGAATTCATTTCTGGGGTTATTTTATTTTTTTACTAGTAATGGCGGTAACCTGCGATTTTTAGCGGTACTGCAATATTGCAGTGGGCATGAAGGACCATTTTGACACTTTTTTGGGAGCAATGACATTTATACAGCAATCAGAAATTTAAATGTCCACTAAGGGTTAACCTGCAGGGGGAGATCTAGGGGTTAACTGTGTGTCCCTGGGTGTGTTCTAACTGTGGGGGGGGGGCTGGGCTACCATGGGCATAAGAGATCTTACCTGATCCCAGTGACAGGGATCAGTAGATCTCCTATGCCCCCAACAGAGTAGGCGGTTCCCCGTTCTTTAGCTGTGGGCGCTCATCGCGGCTCACCGGTGGACAATGGGTCCGCCCGAGCCGCAGGCACACTCCTCAGTATTAACGGCGATTCGCGGGAAGCGTCCACACCGCCGCAGTAAATATACTGCGTGCGGTATGGAACTAGTTATTTGATAGATCAAAATGAAATTGCTGATCCAAAACGCACAAATATTTATAAATGACAAACATGGAAATTGTCAGGGGTTCCTAAACTTTTGCATACGTGTGTGTGTGTGTGTGTGTGTGTGTGTGTGTGTGTGTGTGTGTGTGTGTGTGTGTGTGTGTGTGTGTGTGTGTATATATATATATATATATATATATATGAAGTTGCATTTTATTTTATACTATTAGTGACTTATAACAGAACTGCGATAATGCTGACTGACACTGGGAAGAACTGACAACTGCCGCTGATAATAATGCAGTGATAATACTATTCACTGTCACTGTACTAATGACACGGGGGGTGGGAAGGAGTTAAAAGTGTGCCCAACTATGTGTACAGTGTGCTGCTTCTTACTAAAGATCTGTTACTCATCCCTCTGTACGGAGCTCTGTATTGTTTACCAAAACAAGAGCTCTGGGCTGTGATTGCACACAGCTGATCAGCAGGTCCCAGCCGTGATTCATTGGCAGGGACTTTCTCTCTGCTGTATATAATCACAGCGGAAGCGCATGCGCACGCCCTAAACCTGGTAGTAGGAAATACATTGCGGGCGGTCGGCAAGCAGTTAAAGTGGATGTAAACCCACCACTCACCCAGTATAAATTAATGGCACAGTATTAATGTATATATAAACACATGCAAGCCTCCTGCATGCATCCCTACCATGCAAATGTCACCCCCTTCAGCAGCAGCAGCCCCACAAAACTCTGGAATCAGTGGGTAGGTCTCTTTTCTGGAGCTCGGTGGGTAGAGTTATGATGTTACAAGACTCCCCCACCCACCTCTACACTCGTACTCTCTTATTCCTGAGTTTGAGAAACATCTTGTCAAAACTCATGAAAGTCACCACATGACTTCAGCATGCCCAATCATGCTGAGCTGTGGAGTAGCTAATCCAGGCAGAGCTGGAGAAGGAAAGGGGGGGGGGGGGGTGAAGCTCGGTATTTACATCCGCTTTAACCACTTGCCAATCGACTTGAGTAGAAAGACGGAGGCAAATTGGCTCCGCCACGCAGATCTCAGTCTATAAACGGCGGTCCGCGCAGTTGTAGGCGGCGCGCTCTCATGCCCACCGCACGCTCCTTGAGTGGGGCCGCAGGTCGGTCGGAGTCGATGTCTGCCGGCGACCCATGATCGCCTACTACACAGGAACAGGGAACCGCTGATGTGAACATGGTGGTTCTCCATTCGGACAGGGGACATGACAGTGATCTACTGATCCCTGTAATGGGGATCAGTTAGATCTGTCATGTCCCTGCCAGCCCAGCCCCCACACAGTTAGAACACAGTGAGGGAACACAGTTAACCCCTAGATGGCCCACTACAGATTAAACCCTTTCCCTGCCAGAGAAATTTACACAGTAATCAGTGTTTTTTTTTTAAGCTCTGATCGCTGTATAAGGTTCAATGGTCCCAAAAAAGTGTCAAAAATGGCCGATCTGTCCGCGGCAATGTTGTAGTCCCGAATTTAAAAAAAAAAAAACAAATTTGTGAAAAATGTCATAAAACAATTCTCATAGTTTGTAAACGCGGCAACTTTTGTGCAAACCAATCAATATACGCCTATTGCGATTTTTTTTTAATTTTTTTTTTTATCAAAAATATGTAGAATACATTTTGGCCTAAACTGATGAATACATTTTTTTATATTTTTTTTGGATATGTATTATAGCAAAAAGTAAAAAAAAAAAAATTTTTTTTTTTTTTTTCAAAATTGCTGCTTTTTTTGTTTTATAGCGCAAAAAATAAAGACCATAGAGGTGATCAAATACCACCAAAAGAAAGCTCTATTTGTGTGGGAAAAAGGGCGCAAATTAAAACAACACAGTACCGAATCTCAAAAGAAGTGCTCTGGTCAGTAAGGGGTCAAAAATCCTTCCGGGGGGGGGGGCGTGGCCTAGCTATGGAGGAGTGAAGACGCTCGCCGTGGAGCTCTGCATGGCCGGAGGCTATTAGCAGCATTATCCTTCAACCAGATTCACCCTACGATACATGCCGGATGACCGCAAGACCCCACAGACACCCGGGGAGCTGAGGGGCCCGGAGATCACCCATTATTTTCTCCGGCAGCACGCCACGTCAGCGCCCGAGTCCGGACCTAAGATGGCGCCGACGCGGGTCTCCCAGGCTGGGGCTGGAGCCGCCACCAACAGGAGAACTGCCCCTGGAGACCCTACGGCGAATGGCGCTCCCGTTAACACGCACAGGCCCCCCTCTCCGATTGTCTCTCCTGTCCTCCGCGGAGAAGACTCCCAGCCTGACCCGAGCATCAGGGAACTAGTCACCACCTTGCCTTCCAGGAGGGACCTCCAGGAGATGGCGGCGTCCATCGTGTCCGCCCTCTCGGGGGAACTCCGAGAACTTGGCCAGCGAGTGGACACAATCGAGGAGAAGGTGACGGAGCTGGAGACCTCAGCCGGAGAAACGGAGAGCCGGATCACGGTCCTGGAGCGGGAGCACGTGGACATCCGCCGCCATCTTATTAAAATACAACTTTGTTTGAACGACGGGGAAAATAGAAGCAGGATGAACAACCTGCGCCTCCGTGGGATTCCAGAAGCGACGGGGGGCCCAGACCTCCGGGCCATGGTGGTGGCCATACTGAACAAGGCCCTGGATAAGCCTCCTGATACTGAATTGGAATTGGACAGAGTGCACAGGATCCAAAGCGCCCACGGGACACCCCACCCTGCTCACTCATCAGGCACCAGACCCTTGCCGAGGGATGTACTGTGCAGGGTACATTTCTTCTCAATCAAGGAGGAAATCCTCCGCCAAGCATGAGAGAAGGGACCGATAGACTTTGACGGCGCTCCTGTCCACATCTATCAAGATGTCTCCAGGCAAACAAGGGCCATGAGAGGAATGCTGAGACCCCTCCTAGACCTGATACGAGATGCAGAGGCTACACATCGCTGGGGCCACCCGTTTCATCTCATCGTCAAGAAGCTGGGCACAGATTTTTTTCCTCCGGTCTCCAGAACAACTCCCGGATCTCTTTAAATTCCTGAACAGACCTCCAGTGAACGTCCCAGACTGGCATGCCTACCTGCTGTCCTTGGAGGGGGTCGGCCCTCCAGCACCACGACCGCAGCGCCTTAGACGCCCACGTTCCAGGGCACCCAGCAGGGAGCCGCGGAGGCCGCATCCCACAGCTGCCGAACTCTAATACAGATCCCTTCTCATGTGGATACGGTAAGACCGAGACTTTTGGGGGCGCCCGACCCCTCCTTACCAGCCGCTCCTACACACCGCCATCCCCAGAGGCATGCGCCTCCTGACTGAATACACCTGACTTGTCCCGCGGGGAGCCGCCTAGCACAAAACCCAGACACTACTGAACGCATATGACCTCTCCCGCGGGGCGAGATCCTGGTTATACCCCGCAAGTGACTGGCATCAACAAGGGATGTTACTGCGGCGGGCCTCCCTTCCTCCCCCCCCACCCCCCTCCTTGCCATATCCTGACTCTCCCCAGTTTGGGCTGCCTACATCTTCGAGTCAGGCGTAGGCTCTAAACTGGACTTCTGGAGTGGGCTGCAGCTGCGCTGCTTCCTGCGCAGGCTGTCCAGGACCCCCGGGATCCTGCGCCGCCTGACAGATTTCGAGCGCATCTGCCACGCCGGGGAGCCGATCCGACACAGTTTGTCTTTAACTTATGCCATGCTCCTGGACCCAGGAAGTGACTACACACCACCCTTTATTCAGAAGTGGGAAGCTGACCTGAACCTACACCTCTCCGGCACACAGAAAGAAAAGATCTTGCATCTCGCTCAGAAATCTTCCCTGGCTATTAGAATTCAGGAGACTGGGTATAAAATCCTCTCTCGCTGGTACAGAGTCCCCTCCCTGATTCACCGTTATACCCCTCAGGTTGCCAACACATGCTGGAGATGCGGGAACTCCGAAGGCACGATGCTACATATATTTTGGTCCTGCCCCAAACTTGTTCCCTTCTGGACTGATGTAGCCCACACCATTAAGCATCTCACGGGAGTGGACGTTGAGGGAGACCCCGCTGCTTGCCTGCTCCACTTGTCTCCCCGTCCTATCGGGAAATACAAATCTTCACTCACTATCCAACTACTGAACGCCGCCAAAGCATGCATTCCCCTGAACTGGAGATCGGAGAACCCCCCGTCCAAGGCCATGTGGTTCCGGAAAATCAATGAGCTACGTAACACGGAGGACCTCACAGCAACCCTATACGGTCGTGAGGAAACCTTCCGCGAGACTTGGAGACCCTGGAATTACTTTGTCTTCACCGACCCTTACCTTGATGCAATGTCATGACCCCACGGATTATGGTCTCTTGCAGATGCGACCCGGGCCGGGGGCATGGGGGGGCACCTAGGCCCGCTGGCCTTGCCCCTTGCCTCATCCCTTCCCCCCCTAACTTTGCCACTATCAGACTCCTGCTACTCCCTTTAGAATCCACAATGCTTCATATGACCTCCCCCCTCGACCTTGCCCTACTCCTTCCAACCCTTTCTTTCGCCAATGACAATCCAGATTAGCTTACCCGAGGTTCCCTCTTTACGCCTCTGGCTAAACCATGACCTCACTACAAGATCTCTCTGCATGATTCTGAGGCGTCTGCAGTTGCCCGACCGATCGATAATGAGCTGGTCAACCCACTCCCTTTAAACAATTGACCCCCTTCTCCCCCTCGCTCTCTTTTTTGTTTTTTTTTGCTCCTAACGGTTCTCTAACTTGGCCGCACCATGGAAATTCCCGGTCGACCTATCCAAGCACCATAAGATGATTTATCCATGTAAAATCACCTGTAATTTTCCTTGCATATTGACATAACCGTTGTTGATGTTTGTATACTTACGCTGTACTAAATAAAGGAATTATAAAAAAAAAAAAAATCCTTCCGGGGCTGAAGTGGTTAAGGCCAGTTTCACACTTTTTCCCCATAGCTGGGGGTGTATGTGTGGTTTATGTATTTTACACGTTTTTAGCTGGGGTCCCAGTAACTTCTAATTAGGTCTCATGTTTTTGCCGCATTTTGTGAAAACGCACCAATATGCGATACATGGAACTTTTGGTGCGCTTTCAGAAAATGCAGCAAAAATGCATGACCTAATAGAAATCATTGGGGCCGTGGCTAAAAGCACATGTAAAATGCACGGAAACCACACGTACACCCGTGCTACAGCCAAAATGCAGCTCACCAGTATTAACCTGGCCTTAGCCACTGCCCATGGTAGCCAATCAAGGCTTAAAGCGGTAGTAAACCCCCCACTACTGTTTTTACCTACAGGTAAGCCTATAATAAGGCTTCCATGTAGGTAAAATGAATATCTCCTAAACCTACATGGTTTAGGAGATATTCTCCCTGCATGCAGCCGCTGACATTAGCGGCGCATGCGCTCTGATGATCCGGCGGAGGCTGCCGGCAAATCAGAGCTGGCTGCCGGAACGAAGAGCACACGCGCGCGGGAGTGAGGTCACGCGGTTCCGGCCACTCACAGCGCCGGAGCCGCGTACCTGGAAGAAAGAGGACCATCATGTCAGCGTCCTTAGCGCCGACCGACTCGGGCATCGGGGGCCTCGTTCTAAGGTAAGTATTTCATAATATGTTAGTATGCGATGCATATTAACATATTATGCTATTGTCTTGCAGGATTTGTTTTTTGTTTTGTTTTTTCTTCCAGGCGGTTTACTACCGCTTTAATCTTTTATTCTCTGGTTAAAAAAAACACAAGGAATCTGACTGATCTATGGATGATCATTACCTTCTTTACTTGCTCCATTTTCTCTAGAATTGTTTTTATTCCTATAAAAATAGCACCCCTACCCCTTCCTGCCTTTTTATAACCATGTTTAAAGAAGAAAAAAATTCAAATATAAGTCAATCTATAAAGCAAAATGCGTAGATCTTTATTTATCTTGATTAATCAAACAGAACACAGAGGTTTACCAAAGCAGGAGTTATGACAGCCGTTTGGTTATTTAGCCATCTAGCTAGGGCTGTGCAGGCTTTTTGTCCGTTTAAGCACAGACCTTCTAGCAAGACCGTGTCCCACTGTTACAGCCGCATGTCCCATCCAGGTCAGAGCAAAGGCTCTGATTCTAAAGTCATGGATTAGAACTGGTGGTAAATGGAGGAGTGTACTTCCGTTTATCATGTGACAAATCTGCATTTTTATTAGATGATGAAAATGAATAGACAGTCTGCGGTATGTGTCATTTGTGTTCCCTTTATCTGTACGCACGGTTTGAATAAAGATATAAATGTCTGCCTGTTCAGATATGCTGGTCTCCAAACATTCTAAACAAAGGGCCAGTTTATTGTTCTTCAGACTCTAGGAGGGCTGGACTGGGGCCAGCGGGAGTGGAAGTTTTCCTGGCATCAGTGGGAGCAAACATCTGGTATTATATTAGGGGGAGGAATAGTGCCCCATCATTGGTATCATAGGTAGAAATAGTGCTCCATTAGTGGTCTCAGTGGGATAAATGGTGCTCCATTTTCTGTGTCAGAATAGTGTCTCGTAGCAGTGGAAAGAATAGTGCCCCAAGTGAGGGATAAAGGCAAGCAAAGGGCCGCAGTTTGGAGACATCTATCTTCTTTAAGCAGATCAAAGACATAAGATGACAGAAGGACAACACTTGAATGCCTACGTGGCAAAAGCTCAATTCTTAGAGGGAAGGGGATATTTTGGAGCACCCCGCTCCTCCTTGCCCAGCCTTTCTGCACTGTAATCAATTGAAAAAATTGATTTTTTGTATAACTTACCGTAAAATCCTTTTCTCCGAGTTCACTGACAGACGCAGCCTTCTTATGACACATGGGGTTATGCTCATCCTACTAGGAATAGACTAGGCAAAAACAAACAAAAGCGTAGGTTGGCCCCTCCCAGGGGGCCGTCCTCACCTCAGCATATAATCCCCCTGCCCTGTACAGCACATCAATTCGTAACAAGCCGTACAAAACCAACACAGAGGGGTGGGTGCTGCGTCTGTCAGTGAACTCAGAGAAAAGGATTTTACGGTAAGTTATACAAAAAAATCCATTTTTCTCTTCCGTTCAGTGACAGACGCAGCCTTCTTATGACACATGGGGACGTCCCAAAGCTGTGCCAATCAAGAAGGGTGGGCAAAAACCATAACAACTGTACCCAACAGAAAAGACGCCCTCTCAGGCGGCGCTAACCTCGCCTATACTGCCGCTTGTAATACCTTGCGGCCAAAAGCAGCATCCGAGGATGCTAAAACATCAACCTTGTAAAACTTAGTAAATGTGTGCACTGAGGCCCAAGTAGCTGCCTTGCACACCTGGGACACCGAAGCTTGGTGTCTAACCGCCCAGGAAGTACTAACTGCCCTGGTGGAATGAGCCGTGACTGGAAACGGGGGAACCTTACCCCGAATCTCATACGCATGAGTCACGGTACTCCGTATCCAACGTGATACGGTAGCCGACGAGGCCGCCAAACCTTTGCGCGATCCTTCTGTCAGCAAAAATAAAGAATCAGACTTCCGAAAGGAAGCTGTAGAACTTAAATATACCCGCAAAGCCCTCACCACATCCAAAGAATGCAGCTCGACCTCTTTAGGATGTGACGGGTGCGGGCATAATGAGGGAAAAACAATATCCTCATTTAAATGAAAAGAAGAAACCACCTTTGGAAGAAATGAAGGTGGAGGCCGCAGAACTGCCTTGTCCTTATGGAGGACCAAGTAGGGTGACCTGCAGGACAAAGCTGCCAGCTCCAACACCCGCCTGGCGGATGTGATAGCCACGCAGTACACCGGGGAGCCTATGCCAACGGGAACCGTGGCACCCTAAACTTAGACCACGAAAGACACAATGTCTTTGGCGGTATACTTTTCTAGTCCCTGTAAGGGGATGCGAATAACAGCGTCTTCCACCGAAAAGACCACCGATAGTGTAGGCGGTCCGCCCACAACCTCGACCGTCGAAACAGGACGTCCAGTGGGATGAACCAGGAGGTATTCCTGTTCCGTCAAGACGCCGGAGGTGGAAGTAAAGAAGGTTTCCACCAAAGAAGAAAAGTAAATTTACTCCTATAACA
>BLSH010555642.1:62020-72341 GCA_018402905.1 Glandirana rugosa
TCTGACGATAGTTCTTCGACCGACCACCATATCTCTATGCGGTGGGCACCCCGAAGGGCGTTCGCATAGTGCCGGCCGGACTGGGGAAAGATTTGGATTCGAGATATCCTCTATACCACCAGCCAGCTTCTTGATAGCAGTCTTCATCAGATGAATCTTCAGGAGACCACAGATCCCAAAGGGAACCAGGTCTACTCCTTGCACTAGGCAAATAAAAACGGATGTGCTGTACAGGGCAGGGGGATTATATGCTGAGGTGAGGACGGCCCCCTGGGAGGGGCCAACTTAGGCTTTTGTTTGTTTTTGCCTAGTCTACTCCTAGTAGGATGAGCATAACCCCATGTGTCATAAGAAGGCTGCGTCTGTCAATGAACGGAAAAGAAAAGGGATGACAGATCTGCTACCTGATACATCTCAAATCCTTCCCCAGCTACATACATACAGCTCTTAAAAAAAACAACAAAAAAAAAAACAGAAATGGACTTACTCACAACCAGATGTCTCCTGCGACTCCTCGACAGACAAGAAGAGTTTCTTCACACCTACAATACAGAACAACGTTAAATGTGATGCACAGTGCAACACTATCTATAAAATATGCAAAATGAAAGCAAAAGCAAATTTGAAATCGGTTTTGTATGCCATCAAGAAGGCGACCTTCTAAGATAGCAATTGTAAGGGAATATCCCTTATCTTCTCATAAGGCGGTTTCTGCAGTACAAAAAGTACCAAGTTTAGATCCCACGGCGTCAGGGGCGACCGTACCTGAGGAGCCACATGACGTACACCCTGTACAAATGTACGGATCAAAGAATGCGTCTCCAAGGGACGCTGAAACAGAACAGAGCGGAGATCTGGCCCTTGAGGGTGCTCAAAGCCAATTTTTGGTCCAGGCCTTGTTGAAGAAAGGCCAGCAACCAAGCAACTGCAAAGTAACGCGAGTTCCAACCCCCCGACTCGCACCAAGCAATATATGCCTTCCAGGTGCGATGATAAATCTTGCGCGAAGAACACTTGCGCGCCTTAAGTATAGTGGGGATCACTGACTAAGAGACCCCCCCCCTGTCCCTCAACACCTGGGACTCAATAGCCATGCCGTCAAAGCCAGCGAGGGTAAAGCAGGGTGCAAGATGGGCCCCTGCGACAGTAGATCTTCGTGAAGCGGGAGTCGCCAGGGGACGTCTGTTACCATCCGCACCACATCGGCGTACCAAGGGAGCCAAGGCCAATCCGGAGCCACCAGGATTGTCGGGATTCCCTCCACTTCTATCCTGCGCAGCAACCGCGGTAGAAGCTTGAGAGGAGGAAAGGCGTACAGAAGCCTGTACCAGGACCACGGGGCCACCAGAGCATCCGTGGCTGCCACCAACGGGTCCCTTGACCTGCTCACGAAGGTCTTCACCTTGTGATTGAATCTGGACGCCAGGAGATCCACATCTGGCGTGCCCCACCTTTCGCAAATCTGGCGAAAGACCTCTGGATGCAGGGACCACTCTCCCTGGTCCAGCTTTTGGCGACTTAGGAAGTCCGCCTTGAAATTTTCTACGCCCGGAATGTAGATGGCAGAGATTGCCGGCACGTGAAGCTCTGCCCACTTTAGGATGTGGGCTGCCTCTGCTGCCGAGCTTCTTGTTCCGCCTTGATGGTTCACGTACGCCACAGCCATGGCGTTGTCCGACTGAACCCGAACCGGTAGGCCGCGCAGCCCTGCCAACCAGCGGAAGAGACAGAGCTTGATCGCCCTCAGTTCCAACACATTGAATCAGAAGTCGAGACTCCTGCGTCGACTAACGGCCCTGAGCCGACAGGTTCCCCAGGACTTCTCCACAGCCCGAGAGGCTGGCATCCGTCGTGACTATCGACCAATTCAGGGGAACAAACAACTTCCCCAGGGTCAATGCCGGGGCCTGAAGCCACCAAGCCAAAGACCCCCTGGTCAGATGATCCAGCCGGATCAGACGATCCAGAGACGAAGGGGACCTGTCCCACTGCAGTAGTATCGCTCGCTGCAGGAGCCGGGTGTGGCTCTGGGCGTACGGTATCGCCTCGAAGGATGAGACCATGTGCCCCAACACCAGCATGCAAAAACATAAGGAGGACCACCGTCGTGACAGCAGGGACCGCATTGCTACTTGCAGTGCCAGAAACTTGTCCGGAGGTAGAAATACCTTCGCCTGCACAGTGTCCAGTGTCAGCCCCAAATATTCGAGGCGACAGGACGGGGTCAATATCGAATTCTGTAGGTTGATCAGCCAACCGAAGTCCCTCAGTGAGGTCAGGGTGACAGTAACATTGTCCTCCAGAGCCTGAGCCGACTCCGCGCGCAGGAGGAGATCGTCCAGGTAGGCTACCACAGCAATGCCCCTCTGTCGCAGCAGAGCGAACACCGGGGCCAGTAACTTGGTGAACACCCGCGGAGCCCAGGCCAGGCTGAAGGGGAGAGCCACAAACTGGTAATGAAGGTCCCCTACAGCAAAGCGCAGGAAGCGCTGGTACCCAACAGATGGGAACGTGCAGATATGCGTCCTTGATGTCCAGGGACGCCAGCCAATGCCCTTGGTGCAGAGCGACCACGACCAAACGGACTGATTCCTTCCTGAATTTGCGCGTCTTTACAAAGTGATTGAGCGCTTTTAAGTCCAGAACCGGCCTGCCCCCCTCCTTCTTTGGTACCACAAAGAGGTTTGAATAGAAGCCGCGGAATCTCTCCGTTGGAGGGACTGGCACAATCACCCCCTGTTCGGACATCGACCGCACAGCCCCTAGCAGGGCTAGCCGACGCTCCGGAGGGAGCCTTAAATTGAACGGGAAGAACCTGTCCAGGGGCCGGGTGCTGAACTCTATCTTGTACCCGGAGGACACCACCTCCCGCACCCACCGGTCGAAGATGCGGGTGGTCCATGAACCCCAGAAGTCGGCCCCCCACCTGAGATTCGGGGGGGGGGGGGGGGCAACCCATCATGCGGAGGACGACTTATCCTCCGTCTTTTCGGGCTTGCGTTGCCAGGGGCGCTTACCAGAGCCCGAGGCAGACTTTCCAGGCCGGGAGTTCCTGCCCGCCTGACCGGGCGCACAAAAAAAAAACGTTTCTGGGCTGAGGCCCCTGTTTGCAGCGCTGGTCACGCCGCTTGGGTTCGGGAAGAAACGTACTCTTCCCCCCAGTGAAATCCTTAATGATTTCATCCAATTGGGGCCCAAATAGCAGGCCACCTTGAAAGGGAAGATCCGTGAGACCTTTCTTGGACGTGTGGTCACCCAACCAGCATCGCAGCCACAGCAGGCGCCTGATGATTGCAAAAACCGACATTTTTTACAACATCGGTACCAGTCCAGAGCTGCGTCACAAAGATAACAGAGCCCTTGCACCAGGTGGTCTGCTTGCTGCACGGACTCAGGCGAATCTACGCCGCCCCGGGCCTCACTCCGCTCCATCGCACACTCCCAAAAAGAGTGCCTTGGACACTGCTTCGGTCCGCCTAACGGCCGGATACCTAAAAGAGGGAGACCCCTCTAGGGGAATAGTTGTCGCCCTGTTCAGGCGGGCCACTGGCGGATCCACCGTGGGGGGAGATCCATTTCTGTAACAGGCTGTCCTCAAAGGGATAGCACACAGAAAAACGTTTTGGCAGGGTAAAGAAATTCAGCGGACATTTCCATTCCTTATACACATACTGGAGGTAAGGAAAAACCTTAGGAGCACGGGAGGGCTTCTTGGACCCAAAAGTATAGGCAGACGCCTGTGCCTCTCCAGCCTGATCCAGGTGCAGTGAATTGCGAACGGCCGCGACCAGGGCGCCACCGAGGCCCCCTGGTCGTCCTCCCCATCCGAAGGCTCCAGCTCTCCGCCTGAGAGCTCCACGGGGGTCCCCGTGACCCCAGAGCCCCCTTCCGGTTCAGAGTCCTGCTCAGAGGATTGCGGGGGAAAGGGGACGCTTTTTAGGGCCCCCCCTACACCGTTCCGATTCCCCCCAGGCGAAAAACTCCTCCAAGATGGAGATTAACTGATCTAGGGGAACTAGAGGTCCCAGCGCGGCCTGTGCTTCTGTGGACCCCTCTGGAGAAGCAACTGTCGGTTCAGCCGCCATTGTGCCACCTCAAGGACACTTGTGAGGCCTACCAGCCATCACCCTCACAGTGCCACCCCCTGCAAAGCCTCAGGACTGCCCAGAAGGACTTTGTACCGATGCTCCTGCACCCAAGGAGAAAGCCAGCAATACTTGCGGAACCCTGTGCCAAAAAGGAGGCCGCCACTGTCTGCTAATGCCACTGCCTGCTGTGCCGCTGCTGCGATCTGCCAAGCTGCTGATGTTGCTGCCGCTGCGTTCCCGGAAGGAATGGCGCCAAAAGCACATGGAAAAACCAACCAAAGATGGCCGCCGGCAAACACAAGAGGCCAAAACACCTCCAAAATGGCCGCGACCACGGCAAAATGGCAGCAGCCGCATGGCATGCGAACGGAGCAGTCCGAGCTGAGCGGTCCGAGCAGTTGCAAGCGGCAGAGCGACGGTTAGCAGCGGAGCGGGCAGGTCGTAGGGCGTGAGGGGAGGACATGACAGGGACCAGTGGGCCTGTACCCCCCCACCGGAACGGGCACCACTAGTCCCCCCCCCCCTCCGCCCCAGGGAGAAGGGGGCTGTCACTGACCCATCCAGACGGGCGTAGCGGGTAGCTACCAGGTGCAGACCTTCCTCCCCCCCAGGCAGGGAGGGATGCTGCTGGCCAAGCGACCCCTGGAACAGGCCATAGCCTGGACGCTGGGTACGCAAGGTGGGACGTTTAACCCACCGGTCGCCCGCACGGAACGGGTAGGATGCGGCGGACCCCACCAGTGCTAAGGGTGGCTCGCATCCGTCGGCCGTGCTGGGGAAATGGCAGGACCTATGAATATCCGCGTGTCCCCAGCCAGCTACTTGATTGCAGTCTTCATCAGAAGGCTAGCGCAAAAAGAATAAAAGAAAGAAAGAAAAAAAAAAACAAACTTTAGGGGACGGGGTCCCAGAGTTTGGAGGAAGATTGTGGAGAAGAACAGAATCCAAGCTACATGAGGCCCAGTGTGAAGTTTCCAGTCACTGATGATTTAGGGAGCCATGTCATCTGTTGGTGTTGGTCCACTGTGTTTTTTCCAAGTCCAAAGTCAGTGTAGCCCTCTAACCAGGAAATTCTAGAGCACTTCATGCTTCCCTCTGCTGACCAGCTTTATGGAGATGCCGATTTCATTTTCCAGCAGGACTTGGCACCTGCCCACACTGCCAAATGTACCAATACCTGGTTAAATGATCACGGTATCACTGTGCTTGATTGGCCAGCAAACTCGTCTGACCTAAACCCCATAGGGAAGATGAAAGACACCAGACTCAACAATGCAGATTAGCTGAAGGCTACCATCAAAGCAACCTGGGCTTCCATAACACTTCAGCAGTGCCACAAACCGATTGCCTCCATGCCACGCCGCATTGATGCAGTTGCAGCAATTCATGCAAAAGAAGTCCCGACCAAGTATTAAGTGCTTATTATACTGTACATGGACACTTTTCAGTAAGCCAACATTTCTGTATTAAAAATCCTTTTTTTTTTTTTTATTGATCTTATGCAATATTCTATTTTTCTGAGATACTGAATTTGGGGTTTTCGCTAGCTGTAAGCCAGCCTCTGACTGAATTTTAAATTAAATTCCCTTGGCTTAAAGCCTCTGGCAGTTTTGTTGCAGTCTTCATGCCTACTGGGGATATTTCTGTCCTGTCAGAACACGTGATGAGGAATCTTTCCAACAGGAGCAAAGACCAAAAAATATTCCAGCAGGATTGGCGTGGCCTGACTGGCATGGAGTGAAGACGCACAGGTCGTGAGCTATAGCCAGCCTGGGTTAGAGTACCAGTGGCGACTTACCACAGCGTCCCCAGAGGACATCCAGGCGCCACACCACCTCACAGCCTCCCAGCGGCAGCTGCAAAAGTGGACGGCGGGCTCCACTTCTACTTTGCCTGCAAACACCTAGCACGAGGTCCGCAAACAAGATGGCGCCCGGTAAGACTGCAATTCAGCTACTCTCACAGTCTCAAGGCGGCGACTCCCCGGGACCTTCAGCTACACCTCAGAAGAGGAGTAACAGTCTGACCACATCCACTCACTCAGCGGGCCAAGTCTCCCACGCGTCTGAGCTAGAAGGGCTGGAAAGGGACTGGGACTTCAGGGAACACATCAGAGCCCTCCCCACTAAGGCTGATATTCAGCAACTAATTGCCGCAGTGGAGCTCTCTTGCAAGCAGGCCGTGGATGGGCTTAGAGAGGAAACTGTGGCATTGGCGCATAGAGTGGAGGCCCTAGAGACTAATCACTACGAGGTGTTGCATACACTGTCAGCCATGAGGGATACTTCTCAGCAGCATGAGGAAGCCATAAATGCACTGCTGGATCAGCTTGATGACCAGGAGAACAGGAGCAGATGCCAGAGCATTTGAATTTGCGGCCTGCCAGAGGCCACACGCGCTGCTGACCTGCTCCCCTCAGTAGTAGGGCTTTTCCCCCCAAATTCTGGGTACTAATGCCCCAGACGACATCGAGATTGATAGTGTCCACCATGCTTTACTGCCCATCTCCCAAGAAACTGACAAACCGAGGGACGTGATTTGTAAGTTACACAAATACCCCCTGAAAGAGGCTATTATGAGGGCCGCATGGAGCATCCCAACGATCGATTTCGATGGAACACAAATCTCAGTTTCCCGAACTGTCCAGGCGCACTCTGATGCAACGTAGGGCAGCGAGACCCATGCTGGAGGCCCTACACACAGCCAGAGTGACCTACCATTGGGGCTTCCCGTTTCGCCTGACGGCTGCGAGGAATGGGAAGACAGCATCCCTCTGCACATGGATGGCCTAACATATTTTCTGGAAACGCTGGACCTGCCAGCAACAGACTTTCCCGATTGGCGACTCAACAGCCTCATTCCTTTGCCACAGCGCCCAGGCAGATGGCGCCCAGCTTCTGCTACCTCCCGCCGTAGGAATCAGCAACGTAGGCGCAACCGCAGCGGAGAAGCCATTTAACCACCATGCAAGTCAACTGTTTTGTTTCCTCCAGCTTGCTTTTGGTCACTTTTCCTGCCCCCCTCCTTTAGGTCTGGAGCCGCCGGATCTACAACAAGTAAACTTTGCCACTTCCTTCCAAGGGAAACTGAGGAGTGGATCTATTTCCCTGAGCATTTATGATCCCCCCTTCTGTTTATATATACACTTTTTTTTTTCCAACAGACTGCTCTGAGGGACATAGATTACTCCCCAGGGTGACGGGCTTTAGAACTGATGGTGCAGGACTGGAAGCTAGTGACTTGAATCAGCCTATGATCCCACTGTTTAAGATCATACTGTTAATATATTCAGCCCAGGCAGTCCCTATGGGCTTCCACCAAGTGGACAGTCCCTTAGCCATCCCAACCCCCCCCCCCCCCGTTGGTGGAACCCCAATATTAGGGTACAATAAACTGCACGTTTGCAGTTGGGGGCTTGCTTGCCCCTGGAAGGGCTTACCCCCTTTCAGGGACAATCCCCCCACCACTAGGTTTGTCTTACACTCAGTGAGACAGGGTTTTTGTGTTATGTTTTATGTTCCTTTATCTTTATTTTTCCAATCTTTCACCATGAGTTCATTTATGCAAGCTGAAAGTGTTTCCCCCGGTGATAGCAGAGGGAGGTGGGGTTGGGGCGGTTAGTACCATGTTTGTTTCCACAATGTTATGGGATGTGCAGGGAATGTGTGCAATTATCTTGCTGTTGCTAGCTGTGAACTTTTATTACAACTATGCCCAAGACATTAAAACTGTTGTCCTATAATGTCTGGGGCCTTTGTAGTCTGGCTAAGAAGGGAAGGCTCTAGCAGGATCTGCGTCAGTCCCCTGAGATCCTTTATCTTCATCGGGGAGATCGGCTTTCTCCTTCAGAGCCCTTAGACACGTCAGGCGATCCCCATGTTCCCTACACCTGGTGGGCAGCTATTGCTCTAAGACCTATGACATGTACTCACGACTGGACATGTTTTTCGTAGACAAATTCTACCTTGGATCTGTGACTGACTCGTCTATAGGAAGTATAACCATATCTGTCCACGCTCCGATCTTCCTGAACCTCCGTCGGGTTGACGCTCACCGTGGCGACAGGACTTGGTGGTTAAACGAGGCTCTCCTAGATGACCCGGGGGTCCAGGAAGCGGTGGTACGCTCCCTGACCTCATACTTCAAACATAATCAGCCAGGAGAAGTGTCCCACCAGGCAGAGTGGGAAGTTCATAAAACGGTCATACGGAGAGAGCTGATCTCCCAGGGTGCACGCATAAAGAAAGGCAAACAGAAAGAAATAGTAGGGCTATTAAACAGCATTCACGACCGTGAGATGAGGCATAAGGCCTCCTTTTCCCCAGAGGACGTGAATCGCCTGACCGACCTGCGGACTGAACTCTCCCACTGCCTGGACCATAAAGCTAAAGATAAATTGCGCCTCTATGCGCACCACTTCTACGAACACGGGAACAGGTGTGGCAGACTGTTGGCGAGAAAGTTGAAAAAACAGGCACTAAGATATGTTCATAGCCTAACGACACAAAGTAGGCGACTGGTCGACTCCCACAATATTGCGGCAGAATTTTGGCGATACTATGAGTCGCTGTACAATCTCCCTCCTCCACTGACATGGGGCGGGACATTGTCCATTTACCAGGCCGTAAGGACTTACTTGCAAGACTCAGGGCTCCCCACCTTGCCCTCTCAGGTGCTGGAAAACCTGGAGTGCCCATTCAATGGATGCGCTTGGTGTGGCTGTTGCTGCCCTCCCACTGGGGAAGAGTCCGGGGCCAGATGGCTTCACCAATACTTATTACAAGAAATACCTCTCCCTACTTGAGCCCCCCTTGTGCAGCTACTTTAACTCCCTTAGCTCTTCCACCCCTTTATCACCCGAGGCCATTCTAGCCCATGTGATGGTTATACCCAAACACGGGAAGGACCCCCAGCTCTGCTCTAGTTATCGACCCATTTCCCTGTTGAATTCTGATATTAAACTTTTGGCTAAACTCCTTGCTCTCCGGCTACAGGATAATGTGGCGGCTCTGGTCCATCTGGACCAGACCGGCTTCATGGTCGGTCGGGAGGCACGGGACAATGCCATCAGGGCTCTCCATATTCTACATTGGGCTAAACACGGACCTGAATAGCGGCCATATGCGGTGATCTTGATGGATGTCGAGAAAGCCTTTGATAGGGTTAACTGGATCTACATGATAACTATTACGTGAAATGGGGCTGGGGGACCGCATGCTGGGCGGGATCCTTACATGCCAGCAATTCAGCGATGGTCACGGTGAATGGAGTACTTTCCGACCACTTGCCTATACGTAGCGGAATGAGGCAAGGGTGTCGGCTCTCGCCACTGCTAGAGCCATTTCTGTGCAGGATAACTACAAGTATTGAACCTTGTGAGCTGCTATATACACACCTGCTGCCAGCACTCACCACCTCCCGACAGAGAATGAATATGAAAAAATATATATATATATATATATATATATATATATATATATATATATAGATAGATAGATAGATATAGTGTGAGTGCAGCACTATTTGTAACTAAATCAAGTGCAAACTACAGATGCTAATTAAATACAGTACATACATCCAGAAAGTGCAAATATATCCTCCTTGTAGAACGACTACATAAGTGCAAAGTTATACATTAATAAAGTGCAAAACTCATTTCTAGAGTTTAGAGTTCATGCAACAGTCCATATAATACAGTCTTGATAGTTTATCCTGCTCTCCACATCAGTTGTATAAATCAAATTTGTGGCAGTTGCAGCTATGTGAAATGATAAGCACACAACACCCTGTGCCCGTCACCAGATGTGCCCTCACCTCCTGGGCGTTATTGAAACGCCTTCAAATACCCTCCTTTGAGCAGATTAACAGACAGCAAGATATCCTCCTCTTCATATATTGCACACCATTTTCTCCTCACTATGTCCAAACCCCTTAACCTCCTTCAGAATCTTCACCAAAGGCTTGATGAGGATCATGCAAAAAAGGGATTTTTTGTATAACTTACCGTAAAATCCTTTTCTCTGAGTTCACTGACAGACACAGCCTTCTTATGACACATGGGGTTATGCTCATCCTACTAGGAGTCCCTAATATACGACTCCACTCCTGCCGGGGGACCCTCCCCGGTTGGATGCGAAAACAAACAAAAACGGATCAGATGAGGATCATCCTACTCGTATTGGGGTACACAGTATTCTTCCGACACAGACAGTCACTTGAGTCTCTTTTCCTAA
>BLSH010555642.1:116589-131692 GCA_018402905.1 Glandirana rugosa
CCGGGTTTTTTTCCCAGGACGCATTTGAAATTACTACACCATGGCTGGATTTACACTAATGCGATGCCAGGCATCACATGTGATTTGCACCGCACTGCTGTGCACATCATGTGCGATGTCTGCGCAAAGCAAATTCAGCCAGTTTGTATGGCTGAAATTACATCCCATTCACACCAAGATGGCGCAGGACCCTTTTTTTGGGCCGCACTGGAATTGAATTGCATGGTTGTTTAGACCCAAGCTATCCGATTCCACAGTTCACATAGCGTTCTGCAAACTGATTTGGGGTGTTACTAACTTTATATTGACACGCACAGCGGTTCGCAGAGAATAGTGTGAACTGCCTGTGAGTCAAATACAATGTGGAAACCCGCTAAGGTATCGCAGGCTTCCCGCATCGCACCAGCGTGAACCGGGTCTATAAAATTTTATTTCACTATTTGGCACTATATCACATTTGGCATGTAATTTTTTTTTGGGGGGGGGGGGAAGAGTGTGTCCCCAGGTTTCAGAGGGACTTCCTGTCCCTCTTCCACCTTCCGCCTCGGGGCCGCCTAGGCGACTCCTCCTCTCCTCCTAGGCAGCCCCTCCCTCCTGGCAATCTTCTGGGACACGTCACAGGTCCCAGAAGATTGCCTGGCCACTGGCAACACGCAGAGCGACTCGCGCATGCACAGTGCGTGCCCGGCCGTGAAGCCACGGCCGGTGCCCACACTTGCAATGCCGGCGCCGCAGGGGGGAGACGAGCAAGGCTTCGGGAGCAGCCGTCGCTGGACCGGGAGACAGGCAAGTTTCTGTTTATTAAAAGTCAGCAGCTACACTTTTTGTAGCTGCTGACTTTTAATAAACAAAAAAAAGCATGGAACTCCGCTTTAACTTTATATTGACACCTGCTGCAGTTCGCAGAGAGTAGTGTGAACTGCCTTGCCAGTCAGATGCCATGCGGGAACCCGCTCAGGAATCGCTGTGGTTCCCGCATGTCACCAGTGGAATCCAGCCTCAATCTCCTATGTTGGACATGCACGGTCTGACAAAAGCATGCAGTTTGGCCAATTGTGCCCAGAGATACTGTTACAAATCCCATGGATGCCAAAAATGACAGCTACTGTGCAAAGATTTTCCAGCATGATGGAGGGCCTCTTAGCAACCAATAGCTGACTGCTCCCTTTGCTGTAGCTTTCACAGAGAACTCACCCAACCAATAAAAAGAAGATTTAGTAAGCACGTAATTTGTTTGATAACGGGCAAATGTTTCACTACAAATCCTATAGCTATGCTAGCTCCCTTTTGTTGACCAGCCTGTAACCATGAGACAGAGAACATCATTTACAGTTGCTACAGTAATCTAATCTGACATAAAAAAAAACCCCACACACAAAGCTGAACTCTGGGTATAAATGTTATTGCATAGTACCAGCTGGATCAATGCAAGCATGCATATGCAATAACTTGTGGAAGTAGATAATCAGTGTAGTAGTTTACTACTTTCTCTACTTTACCTTCTTCGGTATTACCTTCTCCAATCATTGCATTCATTGAGAAAAATTTAGGGCATTCTGTGAACGGTGCTTGTGTCGAGTGAGCAACAACCTGTGATTACCAAGCAGCAGGGCAGCTTCTTGGCATGAGACATGTGACAACAGCAATCACTAGTAGTAACAGCAACTACTATAGCAATTCTTCACTTCCACAGCAGTCGGTTTGGCATTGCAAACTTATATTGGTCCAAGGTGCACCAACGTAACAACGCAATAAAAGCTCACACTGCAGGTATCCAGCAAACTAGAGAACAGGAGGTGCAGTGATATTTTTTAAGGCAAGAGGTAAACATCTTTAGTCACTGATTGGGCACAATATTAAAGTATTATTAGATGCTCCCTATAAGGTAGCAAATGTTCAATTTTAAGTTCAGATCAACTTTAATGCTGGACAAAATACATCACTTGTCAGGTAACTTCAACTAGTTTTGATACACAAAAGACCAAATAGATGAAAACCTACCACTACTAGCTCTGAATTGTTTCATTGCTTTGTTAGGTGCTGGATTGTGTTCTGCAGCCTTTGAGACTAAAAATACAGTAAATCATTCGAGCCCAGAGAAAAAGAAAAAAAAAAAGTTGCAGATTGTTCCCGAATGTCCATGCAATTCACTAAGATGCCATATGTGCACCTTAAATTAAAAATGGCTTCTTGTCATTTTGATTTCTTACATCAGTTTGTATCAAAGCAGGAGAAAACCTGAGAAATAGCAGATGGTTGTTGCTCTTGATTCTCTTCTGAAATTGCTAGCTGCGTGGCTAACATACTGATCCTCTGACTTGAAAAACAAAGAACCACAATATTAAAAGGTGCATGAGGGGATATTCTCGCAGGCGCATACTGTGGACCCATACAACAGTGCAAAGGGACAAGTTTGTGCACCCGAGGAATGGCAAGCATTCTGTGAAGCCAGTCTGTCAAGCAATAAAGGACAAGCTGGGAGACATGGCTGTATGAACATTCCCACACCTCCCAGGGTTTACATCCATAAGGACACCCAGCTCTGGATGTCTGGATGCAGACAGATAAATGCATATGAATGTGTGGAAAGATCTGTAGAGCTGTTGTGTCTCTCAGCCCGCCATTGATGATTTTGATAGGCTGGCTGTATGGAACACCTGTCAATCCCTGGGCACAATTACAGCACTAAGCACAGATCTATGTGTCCATGCAAAATTTAAAACCAGATTTCCATAAAATGCAGAGAAATATTTGATAGCACTCAAACTCTCAACTTGGCGAGCTCACTAAGGCTGCTTTCACACTGGAGCGGGACCCGCGGTCGCGGTAAAACCCCGCTAGTTTTAGCAGAGTTTTACCAGCGATAGGGCTCCGCTATGCGGGCGGGAGCGCCGCGCTTTTAACCCCCACAAGGGGTTAAAAAGGGGTTAAAAGTGCCGGCGCTCAGCGCTACCGAGGCGGTGTGCAGCCGCTTTGGCAGCGCTTGCCATGCATTTCAATGGCAGGGGCGGTAGAGGAATGGTATATTACCGCTCCCCTCACCGCCCCAAAGATGCTGCTTGCAGGACTTTTTGTAACGTCCTGCTAGCGCACCGCCCCAGTGTGAAAGCACTCAGGGCTTTCACATTGGGGTGGATTGGGGGGGACTTTTGAGGCGCTTTACAGGCGCTATTTTTAGCTAAATAGCGTCTGTAAAACGCTCCAGTGTGAAAGTAGCCTAAATCAGTTCACTTCTGGTCTTTTACATACAAGAAGCTCCGAGACTTCTGCTCTAACCAGCTCCCAAGCACAGGGAGATCTCTACCAGATCATTTCATTGTCTTTACAAAGAACCTTCAACAGTGGGCTATTCGGATCAAATTCAAAAGTTTAGAGTCCAGAGAAGAAAACACAGTTTCTACCCCATAACTAGAACTTCAATACATACAGAGTTCTGAGACATACGTGCAGCTAGTCAAATCTGAGTGATTTTAGAGTTCTTACTTACTAATTCCAGGTCAGAGACTCCAAAGAAGCAATCACAGAAGTATGAGAGTCAGACAACATCTGGGAACAGAGACCCCCATATATCAGAGCAGCTTTCCCTTAAAAGGTTCTTATTTCAGTTAAATCAATTACTATTCTACAAAGCGTGCTGTAAACTGTGTTGTGCGTGGGCAACAAACACAGTTCCGTTTGTAGAAATAACAAACTCCTCTCATTTGCTTCCTAATAATTGATCTATTTTCCAAGCCAGGTGCAAAAAATGCTTGCTGACCTTCCGGTTTTCTGGACTTGCTGATTGTGTTATCTCAATACAAATCAATTGTGTGGGTGGTGAAAAAAAATCCCTATAAC
Source organism: Glandirana rugosa (assembly GCA_018402905.1). Lineage (NCBI taxonomy): Eukaryota > Metazoa > Chordata > Amphibia > Anura > Ranidae > Glandirana > Glandirana rugosa. The sequence continues at coordinate 120,427 of BLSH010555642.1, forward strand.
TTAGGTGAGCCAACGTGCCTGTAAAGAAGTATTCCCCACATTGTGCAGGTAACTGGATCCTGGAGAAGTCTTCTGTACAGAGATGCCCCATCCTCTTCCTATCTCTGAACTTCTACTGATGTGTGGTAATAAAGTCAGGTCTCCTGTGAAAACGTTTCACCCACCCCTCCTTGATTTTCCTCATGGGTGGAAAAAAACTATATATATATAATTTTTTTTTTTTTTTTTTTTTTTTTACATTGCATTTTTATTAAATTTATTTTAATAAAAAATGCTTTTGGGAGTAAAAATCTATCTAAAGATAGTTTTCTATTTAAGATACATTTAGTTTATTCAGCATGAAATGGAGCTTAGTTATGTAGCATGAGGTTGTATATTCTGCAATATTTACATTTTTGGTAAACTCATTCAATGAATCCAAGCTCTGCCACCTGAGATAACATGCACTGCATTGATGCATTCACACAATTTCACAGTAACCAGGAGATAAAACGAAGTTCAGGAATATTCCTTTATCCCAACTGTAAACTGTATGATTGGATTGGTTCTGATATTGCTGTTTTACTAAGCTGACAGCTTATTACTCTAAATAAGAAACCCTAATTTTGTTTGCAAATATTAAAGATTCTAACTACCAGCAAGAATAAGTCCTTACATTTAAGCTGGATACACACTAGCCAATTTTATGAAGATTTTTTTCCTTCAGATTTACCACAACCATATAATAATATGGAGGTCAAACTTTAGGCATTTCAATTTGTATGCAATAAGGCAGGCCATTGCACTACATGGTTTTGGTAAATCTGACAAAAGTTGGATAGTATGTATGGGGTCTTAAAGAGTACCTGTCATTTCAGATCCATCATGGCAGAGCCTGTTAGCGGGCATTCATTCACCTAATGCTGCCGCCACATCCCTCACCTTGTTGTGAACTTAAGCCCTGAGCCGGGGGGGTACAGCAATAGGAAGAGGATGGGGCAGGGCAGACTCCTCTAGGGTCCAGCTGTCTGCACAATGTTGAACATTCTTCATTACAGGTAAGTTAGCCAACCGTTGGCTTCTTGTTTACATTTTTATTTTAGATTCTGCAGCTCGAAAAATAATGCTTCCGGTTCAACCCTGGATTGGACTACAGCCTCTTCATTTTCATTTTAGCTCAAACAAATTACCTTCTGAAGAGAATGCATGTAATAAATGCATAATTGCATCAAAATAATAATAAAATAAAAAGCAGCTTTAAAGAAAAATGTTCCCCCCAATTTCTTTTAACTGCCACCCTTTCCAATGTGCTGCTATGAACAAAGAAAGGGATATTTGCATACACAGGTCTTGCAATTTAAAGCTTTTTAATACTACAAATATCAGTAATTTGAGAGTCAACGTTCTAAATGGGACTAACCACCAGATAAAGATCACCATGATTGACACCTAATGACTTTCAACCATAGGGGGAAGCAACCAAAATCTACCTGCATAGGAATGGCCAAAATCACCAGAGTGTACTGGAGGAGTGGGCATAGTCTGAGCACCCTAAGGATTTATCATCTGCCAACAGTGCCAGCGGCATTAATGTTTTTAGAACGAAGGTGAGGGGGTACCGATGCTGCTGTCCACTTTGTGCCTACAAACTTTGGCAAACAATTCACCCATCCTATCATTTGAACGAGGCTTGCAGTTACAACCGGTCCCTAATTGATGGTTCAATTATCACCAGATACCTGCATGGACAGATTATAAAACATGTTTGTGCAGACACCAGGAAGGCCAGCAGCCAGGAGCTGCCAGTCATAGACTGTCATTAAAGTGACTCCGTCAGAGAGGGGACTGTCATTGCACACCTGAAAATGCTAGTTGCTTGACAAGTACTCATCAATCACATAGCAGGAGCAAGCATGCTGTACAAGTGTCACAATTTCCCATCTCTATTTGTTCTGGATCAGCCACAGACATCATTGAAGCCAATGTATCAGCATGACAGTTATAGAATTAACATTCTAAATTAGCTGACTCCTTCAGGCACATATCTTAATCAGATGGCCACAGCCTCTTTGTCTGCACATTCTGTGTCAAAGGTCTTCACTGCAATGGCTGCACCTGTTTAGTAGTGCCCCAAAGAAGTATACAGGGATTTACTTTTTAAAAGTGCACTCATCACTGACCCCCTGTGGCACTTTCTATTGACCCCCTGCACTGTCATGCATTTACTACCAACTCCTTGCACTCTGCCGCACTCACTACTGGCCCCCTGCACTCTGCCATACCTAAAGTGAAACTAAACTTTGCGCCAACTGTCCCACCCCTCATTGGTACCTTCTTCTGTGAGCTGGTCTTTCGTCATCTTCACTGGCAGGTGAGGGATGATGTCACTCCTGTGTTATGCAAAGAGTCAGTCATCCTGGCACACAGAGATTGGGCCAGCAGTATAACCTTTGCATGCGCAGCTCAGTTTACATGCTAGAGAAGTCAGCGAGCAGGCAGGTGGATTTTAATGCAGAAGACATTATATTCCTCTTTTGAAAGAAAGCACTGCCTGCTCACTGTTTTGGACAACTTCCCCCCACCACCCTCCGGCGAGCTGGAGGAGGAGTCCGTCAGCGCTGAAAGATAAGCATAGAGATTTCTGGTGACCAGATGGTTCCCGGTCATCTCTATGACCTTTGGAGGCCCAGTCATGATGTTATGACGTCACATCTGGACTGGCAGCAGTAAACATTGCCAAGGACTCGGCTGGAAAGGCCGAGATCCTTTATTTTTTTTTTTATTTCGGTCTTTCCAGCCTAGGACAGATGTGGGGTTCTTAGACCCCCAAATCTCTCCATAGAGGACCTGTCACGCACTATTCTTATTACAAGGGATGTTTACATTCCTTGTAATAGGAATAAGGCTACATACACACAGGCATTAAAAAAAAAAAAAAAAAACGAGCTGCAAAACTAGTACCGACACCAGGAAAAAAGACGAGATTTTATCACCGGTTTGCATTGGCGTCAATGCGCATTTTTCTGCGCTAGCTTTCAGCCGTGTTTCTCTTGTCTATTCAAAATCAATGGTTCCCTATGGGAGCCCATTGATTTAAATAGAAGTCACACCAGAAGTCGGATCATGATGATGCGACTTCTGTACTGAGGATCTTGAAGCGGAACCCCGGGCAAAAAATAAAAAAGATAAAAAATTGCGTGGGGTTCCCCCCAAAGAGATACCAGTGCAACCCATGACATGCTCGGTATCAATTTACTCGGCATAACATCATCTTTCACATTATAGGAAAAAAATGGGCTAACTTTACTGTTCTGTTTTTTTAATTCATGAAACTGTTTACTTTCCAAAAAATATGCATTTGAAAAAGTGCTATGCAAATACCGTGACTTAAAAAGTTTCAACGACCGCCATTTTGTTTCCTACGGTCTCTGCTAAAAAAAAAAAAAAAAAAGAAAATAAGAAATAAATACTATCTGGGGGTTCTGAGTCATTTTCTAGCAAATAAATGATGAGTTTTATATGTAAGCTCTAACTAGCAGAGCCCTCCGATTCCTCTTGTACCAAATTGTGATGTAACTGTACTGTCTGCCTCCATTTTTGTAAAGCGCTGCGCAAACTGCTGGCGCTATATAAATCCTGTATAATAATAATGTAGGAGAGGAGTGCCAGAATAACCCTGGGCTGGAAGTGGTTAAAGAAGGTCAGTCAGGTATGTGAAAATTAAGGCCTCATACGCACGGACGTTTTTTGACGCCGGCATTTTCTGGCGTTTTTTGCAGCTCTCCATGTTAGTCAATGGCCCCATAAAAACACCAACGTTTTTGAGCTGTAGAGGGCTTCGGCGTTCGTGAGCTGAAAGTAGAACCCATGGCCATCGCGTTCTGAGGCTGTAACGTTTTGCCGTTTTTTGACGACGCAAAACGCCAACGAACGCCATACCGGCGTTAACTGGCTTTTTTTGGCGCCGACGTTTTTAGGTTGCAAAATAGCAGAGAGATGATTTTTTTTTTTTTTAAAGCGCCTATTGACGCCGATGCTCACTAACGCTCAAAAACGCCGATGCATAACGCCGACTTTTTTTCCTTGACGTCGGGCCCATTTTGTTTATTTTTTAAGAAACGTCCGTGTGTATGAGGCCTAAAAGTCAGCAGCTGCAAAAAACTGTAGCCGTTTCATTTTAATAAACAGACACCCACCTGACCAAGGATCCAGCGCTGTCCTTACCCGAGTCGGCTTCTTCATCAGTCTTCAATGCCCGGAATGCTGACTGTGAGCTGCTGCCTGTGTGACTTCTTGTAGCCTCACAGCCGGCTGCTCACTGCGCTTTGTGATTGGTCCCACCGCATTCTGGGACCTGCGATGTGCCCCATGCCTGAGCAAAAGCAGGAGCAGGTACCGCTCAGAACTAGGTACACCCCCCCGAAAACCATGATATATGTCTAGCATCCATATGTGATAGAGTAGGGGAGGAGGAACAATAGAGGAACTTCCCTTATTGGGTGACCTCTCCTACTACTGCACCTTGACACTACAACCCTCTGCATTCCTGAACCTTGTTATCCCTTCCTTGGGTGATCTCCCATAACCCACCCTGGTGATATTTGCCCCCACAGGGTGTGAGGTGTAGGACACCCCCAGGGTGTGAGGTGGAGGCCCCCCCGGGTGGCGCTGGGAAGTTGAAGAGGAGAACTCCTGTCACAATAATTGCAGCGCCGAGCCCTGGCGTCATACTTCCTGCTCCAGGGAGGGAGGAGGCCTGACACAGCCCGCACCCCACGTCTGTACACCTTTCCCGCTCACCCTCCACTCCCAGCCAGGAGGCTCTCCGGCCTCACCATTCCCCACCACACAACGCCACCCCCACAGAGACACTCACCCCTTCAGTACGGAGCGCCCGGCTCACACACATCGTACCGGACCGAACTGGAAGTGTGGGGAGGAGCCGCCTATGTGGCCCGCTCCGGATTGGCCTCCTGTACAAACGTAACTTAGTACAGTCCTGCGTAGATCCTCTCCGTGATGTGCGTAGTCTATAGGTCTCCTCAAAGTGAAACTAAAACTGCTCAGTTCTTCACTCTCTCTGTCATATACAGAGAATTCTCCATGTCCTCTGCCTTCAGTTGTACTGACCTCCAGAACTGAATGTTTCCCCCTTTGGGTAGATGCCCCCTTACATCCTGTTGTGTCACCAAGACAGGAAGTCAGGAGAATCACTACAACAACCCAAAACAGTGTTAAAGTCTTTGTAAAGGCAATTTTTGTTCCCCTAAAGCAGTGGTGGTCAACTTTTCTGCTATGGGGGGCTGAAGTAGAGCCCTTAACATCACCATTGGGCCACACATTAAATTCAGTGAATATTCTGTATCAAGAGACAGACACATAGCAGGATATAGTCAAATACTATGGGCATAAAATAGAAGAGATGGTCAGAGACTGTGGATATGATACAAGAGATGGTCAGAGACTGTAAACATGGTACAAGAGATGGTCAGAGACTGAGGGCATGGTATAAGAGATGGTCAGAGACGGTGGAAATGATACAGGGGATGGTCAGAGACTGAGGGCATGATACAGGAGATGGTCAGAGACTGAGGACATGATACAGGGGATGGTCAGAGACTGAGGGCATGATACAGGAGATGGTCAGAGACTGAGGACATGATACAGGGGATGGTCAGAGACTGAGAGCATGATACAGGAGATGGTCAGAGACTGAGGACATGATACAGGAGATGGTCAGAGACTGTAGACATGGTACAAAAGATGATCAGAGACTGCAAACATAATAACAGGGATGGTCACAGACTGCGGACATGATACAAGAGATGGTCAGAGATTGCAGACAGAATAGAAGAGATGGTCAGAGACAGCAGACAGGATACAAGGAATGGTCAGAGACTGCATACATGATAAAAGAGATGGTCAGAGACTGCGGGCATAATACAAGAGATGGTCAGAGACTGCAGACAGGATATAAGGGATGGTCAGAGACTGCACATATGATACAAGAGATGGTCAGAGACTGCAGACAGGATACAAGGGATGGTCAGACACTAGAGACAGGATATAAGGGATGGCCAGAAACTGCACATATGATACAAGAGATGGTTAGAGACTGCAGACAGGATACAAGGAATGTCAGAGACTGCAGACAGGATACAAGGAATGTCAGAGACTGCAGACAGGATATAAGAGATGGTCAGAGACTGCGGACAGGATATAAGGGATGGTCAGAGACTGCGGACATAATTCAAGAGATGGTCAGAGACTGCAGACATAATTTAGGAGATGGTCAGAGACTGCAGACAGGATACAAGGGATGGTCACACTGCAGATGTGATACAAGAAATGGTCAGAGACTGCAGACAGGATACAAGGGATGATCAGACTGCAGTTGTGATACAAGAGATGGTCAGAGACTGCAGACAGGATACAAGGGATGGTCAGAGACTGCAGATACAATACAAGAGATGGTCAGAGACTGCGGGCATAATACAAGAGATGGTCAGAGACTGCGGGCATAGAGATGGTCTGGGACGGCGGGCATAATACAAGAGATGGTCAGAGACTGCGGGCATAGAGATGGTCTGGGACGGCGGGCATAATACAAGAGATGGTCAGAGCCGGTGGCCATAATACAAGAGATTGTCAGAGACAGCGGGCATGATACAAGAGATGGTCAGACTGCATACATGATACAAGAGATGGTTAGAGACTGCAGGCATGATACAAGAAATGGTTAGAGAGTGAGGACATGATACAAGAGATGGTCAGAGACTGCGGGCATAATACAACAGATGGTCAGAGACTGCGGACATGATATAAGGGATGGTCAAAGACTGCGGACATGATACAAGAGATAGAAAAAGGAGATGGAAGGTGCATGACCTAGCGCATTATCCTTGGTAAAAAATGTTATTGAACAACAGACGTAAGTAATGTACTCACATTTGGTAACTGAAATAAAATCACATCATATCATATCATTCCTCTGTGAAGGTTCTTGGGCTGTTACCAGTGTCTTTTAGGGCAATCCGGTGGTGTAAGTCAGCTGATGCGTTTCGAAGATTTATCCTCTTCCTCAGAGCCTTATATATTAAAATTTAGTCCGCATATTAGCACATAGTGGACTTTATTAATGGGGTACCCCTGGGGGAATGATCCTCATTCTCAATAGGGTTAGTCCTTACTTATCACAGCACACCAGTATGCAGTGATCATGTTGCATGCCTTCTCTTAAGTTCTCTCCAGTTGGTGGGCATCCAGATGGGAGCTGAGCCAGGCAGGTGGTATAGACATTATGGTCCGCCAGGCTGATGTTATCTCTACAGATGGCGGGGTCCGTGTCTCCCAAGCTCGCAGTGGTAATGCTCCCCAAAAATGCAGAGCCGGCAGCCTCAATGAATGGAGGGGTGGTGCTGTATAGCCATATACATGCTATACAGCACCACCCCTCCATTCATTGTCCTTCCATATGCCTCCATATGTCTCCATTCACTAACATACAGTGGGCTGCCTGAACGCAGCTCCAGACATGTAAACTAGGGCCTCATTCATGCTGTATGGCCATCAGTGCCTGTGTGAATGATGCCATATGCCCATCCTTGCCTCTTTTCACCTGGTGACACCAGCATGTTAGAAGAGCATGGTTGTCACCTGGGGTTGCTTATTCCTGCTGAAAACTACAATGTATTATTTGTTGTTTTACCAACCAACAACCCCCCCCCCCCCAGGCTGCCCACCCAAATGCTAACATTACAACCTGATAGGGCTGTATACATGCTGCGGTCACAATGCCTTGCTTCACAGCCGTGGCACTTTTAACGGAGGTTGCTGAGTTTGACAGATGGCACCCCCCTGTCAAACTCGTTTACAGGTTTCAATAGAAGCACATTGCAATCGTGTGAAAGGTGCCTAAGTCTTGTGTTTGCATAGCGTAACTTTTCTTGGCACAGCCTCCATCTACTTTCATGCATGCGCACTGGTTCCATTGAGCTAAGCTCACCACGTGCGAGAATCAGAACACGCGTCCGCAGCTTGAGTGCTGGGGCATAAATCAGGAAGTACAGGTTTGAATGTGTACAGAGGTGAAGTTTTAAAAATTCAAAAAATCATATTTGAAAAAAATATTTAAATGGAAGTTCCACCCAAAAAGTGGAACTTTCACTTTAAGTACTGGTGACCCCCTAACATGCCACAATTGGCATGTAATTGTTTTTGGGGGTGTACCTAGTTTTGATAGGTACACAGCTCCCAATTCTGCTCCTGGCACTGCGGCATCGAGCGGAAGTTCACCTCTTCCCCTTCCCTCCCTGCAATCTTCTGGGACAAGTCATAGGTCCCAGAAGATTGCCTGCCCATTCACAACGCGCAGCGGTGGCTTGCGCATGCACAGTGTGAAGCCACAGTGCAGCCACAGCCGGGTGCCCACACTTGCAAAGCTGCGCCGCGGAGGGGAGGGGGAGAGAAGTGAGGCAGCGGGCGGCCGCATCGCTGGACCGTGGGACAGGTGAGTGTCTGTTTATTACAAGTCAGCAGCTACACTTTTTGTAGTTGCTGACTTTTTAATGGTAGGAACTCCGCTTTAATATATTGGTTGAGGGGTTTAAAGGGGGGATTCCCGGGGCTTCACGTGGGTCCAAGATTTTCTTTCCTCTCACTCCTTTCCGTCCTGGGCAGCTATCCGAGAGACACACGAGGCCCCAGCTGGGGAGCACTTTTGCTGTCTTCAGCTAAAACATTGGATTGCTGCCCTGCGCTGCACGTCCACCTACCCATATCAAAAAACTTTCTTTAATGCGTGCCTGGCCTCATCTCAGCCATCTACGCATCTTTGAACAGGTGCCCGCCTTTAGCATCCCTCTCCTACATGTCTCAATGGGAGCGGGACCTCCAATCCCCAATAGGTCTAGAAGATTGGAGGCTTGGAAATCAGTTGCAAAGTGTTCTTTTAATACAAATACACTTGAAGCCACGTTTAAGTTCTTTTTAGGTGATACTAGGTCCCTGCCCGGGTTGCCCATGCTTACCCTGGGAGTAGTGGCAGATACTTTCGCAACTGTGGGCAAAGGGGAGATGTCCTGCATACCTGGTGGTCCTGCCCGAGACTGGTGGGGTTCTGGTCCAGGGTTTTAGGCCTGCTCCAGACCCTTTTCCATATAACGGTCCACAGGGACGCAAAGTTGGCCCTATTGCATTACCTGATTTCCCTACATGGTGTTGAAGCCATGTAACTAACTAACTCCGTCTCAGGCAGCCACTCCGTCTGACCGATCATTAGGGTGGAGCGAAGCACTGGAGGACATGTCCCGAGTCTCCCAGCGGCGCTGACAGAACAGAAGCAAACAACATCCCCTGCTGGCGCCGCTCCGCGCCTCTATGATCAGTGACACTGACCTATCTGTCTCTCTCAGACTCTCTGGTGATCGTCTCACTTGGGCCACTCCCCATCCCAGACCAGTACAGCAGCTCTGCCTTGCCTAGAGGCCACTCTCCCTCCTGGCCTGTCTGGTACAGAGACAGCATCATGTGATCTGCTAGCTTATAGCTGATTGGAGTAGTGGTGCCTTCTCATGCCTGGATGGCTGGTGTGACAGTGACACAGCTGGAGCCTGGAGACACTGAGGTAGTTTAATAATTAGGGAATGGGGAGGAAAAAAGGAAGGGGGAAGGGGAGAGGAATTGGAGGAGAAGGAGGAAAAGGGGGAAAAAATGGGACTATTGCGGTGCAGAAATAAGTTTGAGAAAGTTTCAGATTATTTAAAAGTATTAAAGTTTATTTATTAAACAATAAAAAATCTCAAAGAAAGAACTCTGAGATTTTTGTACATATATAAAACCCAAGGAGCAATTTATATATGGATACAGTTAGGCAATTGATATTCAAATATGAGCAATTACAATATTTAAAGGGTCCGTATATGTGTCCAACATGTTTCGCCTGTATGGCTTCCTCAGGGACTATCGCAAACCAACTCTTTATATATGCTCTACTAAGGAAATGGAAAACAACAAAATAACTTAAGAGCAATATAATAAATATACATTGGACAAAAGGACATAAACAAGATAAAAATAAATCACCTGCCACTGTATAGAGAAAATACTGCAGACAAATGCCTAGGACGCCCGGTACCGTCGTCACACCAGGAGAGGGAACAATGTGCATCCACAAACTGCCCTTATTTGCCTATATGTTCATCACTTACTATGCAAAAAGAAAGAGAAAATTCCCAAATCATATATACTGCTTCTAGCATTTATGAGAGATAATTGAAAAAGAGCCCTAGAGAAATATGTGGGAACATTATTTTGGAAGGCTATACCTGTTTCAGGGGAGGGAACCCTCTGAAGCATTCCTTTCTACAAGGGAGGTATGAAGATCAGTCTTAGGAAATTTCAATAGGCATAATGGTACTGAAAAAGCAAGTATTACAATTGAGAATCAGTGCAAGTTGCCTTGGAAGGACAAGAGTACCAACACGCTAATTATAGCGTCCTGCCTCTTATAAATAAGTAATGATTTCTCACTATATTTAACAAAGGTACAACAAAAGTATAGCCCCGCACATGCTAACATGTAATAGCGGCAATGGCCCTGTGTAATGTATCTGCTAAAGCCTGCTATATCTTTCACCTAACAACAAAAAAATACACATTGGGGCCATCATTAATAGCTAAAACTCACATCTATACAAGATAAAGATGCTTCTAAAGTGCTTCAAAAGTGAACTTAACTAGAGAGTAATAAAGACCTAGATGTAGAAAAAGGCTACTAGAGATTTCCAATACAATAACATAGATACTTTGTGTTTGAGCATGCAAGACTTCACCGGGCGTCCACGAGGGAACGACAGATACATTACACAGGGCCATTGCCGCTATTACATGTTAGCATGTGCGGGGCTATACTTTTGTTGTACCTTTGTTAAATATAGTGAGAAATCATTACTTATTTATAAGAGTATACACCCTTTTAAAAAAACCTTCCGATATGGACAAAGTCCCCTCCCTTGGGAGACTTCGTAAGGAAAGGTGTTCCCTCCATACTTCTAGTCGGAATCCTTTAAAGTTATCCGTATTATCATGACTTTTTCGTTCATAATGTTAACTCTTAGTCACGTTCAACGGAACCTTCCTGTTCTCATGGTTGTGCGATTAATATCGCAGGACGGAGAATATTTATTCATTACTAAAGAGTGATATAAATTGTTTCCATGTTGTTTTCATATCGGGGCGTGTACGATTGTACATTATCGCCGTTACCGGGACACATTACATAGACAGC
>BLSH010555642.1:154155-166117 GCA_018402905.1 Glandirana rugosa
ATGCCTCTTGGGTAGCTCCATTAGTTCCAAGATTCGCAAACCGGTATATATAAAAAAAGAGCAGAGATCTAATGCTCTCAGTTTAAAACAATTTATTGCCCCAATAAAACAAGTAAAACACTTATGAGATCCAGCACTATAAAGCCGTGCGAGCTGGTAACAACGTGTATTGCAATAGCAGCAATGAGACATGCGAGGGGGAGGAGCCTGCGCTCGCATGTCTCATTTGAGCTATTTGATCGAATTGGAGACTGAGTGGTATTGAGATGATGCATCCCTGAGTGGGGAAACAAGCGAGTTTATCTTTATTTTAAGGTGAGAGGCCAGTGAGGCTGGTGAAGGATTTTAGAAGCACCTGTTTGATACCTCTCTGCTTTCCACGATTGGGTTCTCCGTATCAGATCTGTCTGTCTATGGACCCCTTCTCCCAAACCTGACGTTTCTTGCTGAATTTTTTTTTTTTTTGATTTTTTATCTCACTATTCAAGCACGTTTTTTTGGACTGATATATGTTGAATAATTCTTGTTTTTTTACTGAGTTTTATGTAATTTCACCATTTAAGCACTTATTTGAGTGATATTATGATGTTTTCTCACATAATTAATTATTGTATGCATATTTGATATACCTATCTGATTCTGAGTTGTATTATTTGGATCTATTAGCGCTACACTATATTTTTGTTTTTTGCTTTGTTTTAACTACATGTTTTAGCTCAAATAAATTGTTCCGTACTTCACCATGTGGCCCCTATCCTTTTCTCCTACTATTGGGTATATGCTGATGTGAGCTATACGAAGTTTCCATACCACTTATTGGACCCACCTACCGACCGTTCGTATTAGCAGCCCAGGAACATCGTTTGGATACCCAAAGGCTTGATTACAAAGTGCGATTGATTCTTGTAATGAGAATCACAACCATCTGGTGAGTAGGATTGACCATAGGGGTGTACTGTGTGGTGAAGGATCGTATTTGTCACTTTTGAAAGTTTTATTCTGGTATTGGCTTGTGTTTATCCCTCCTCACCCTGGTTTTAAAGAAGACCTTTGTGGGATTGAAAAGCTCCATGCACAAAGACATTTTATCTTGCACAGAGACATTTGTTTGCACTGTGTTTTTTTTCACAGGAGATTTGCAAAGTATAATCTTATTTATCTTATTGCTATATATATGTATTGTTTTGTGTTCAGTACACTTAATGAGTGCTTTATATAACTATGGGCTCTTGGCATACACCAAATCTATGATGTGTTTAGCACTTGCATTTTATTAGTATTCACACAGGTTCCCCCCTACCTAAGTAGGTGTACACCTTATTAGTGTTTGCAGCTACTATATATCCAACTGGATTAATATTCATTTGGATTGGCCTTAGTGATATAAGCGCGGTTCTTTTCCTTTGTTGTTTTATTTCACGGCCGCGCAATTGTCGGTTAAAGCAACGCAGTGCCGTATCACAAAAAATGGCCTGGTCATTAAGGGGGTAAATCCTTCAGGGGCTGAAGTGGAGATAAAAGTAAACAAGTAGAGCCAACACATTTTGGGGGAATTGCCTCCCCCTTCTTCTTCTACAAAGTGCAAAAAGAAAACATCTGAGTAGTTAAATATAATTTCAAGATAAATTATAATCCAGTCTTAGTTAGTCTTTAGAATCATATTGCAAATGATATATAGAATGAAAACATAACCACATTCAATTTTTAATAATACAAGATAAAAAGCTGTGAGCAAAACAAAAAAACACACTATATATTCATGTTAAAAGACAAATGATAAGTCATCAGTAATAAATAAAAACCATGTATGTGTATACTATGAAATAAGAACTGTCCAAACCAGTTGGGTATTACAATGTAAATAAATAATAGCGTACATTACTAAATCCTTAATGGCATGCAGTATGAATATGACGGATGGTAAAAAATGTCCAAACCTTATCATCAAGTTATATAGACATGGAGCATACCTAATAAAACATACAATAGTTATAGTTACATCATAGATAAAGGTTGAAAACAGACACCATTCCATCCAGTTCAACCTGTGTGCTTGTGTTTATGTCAATAGTACTGTATATCATATATCCCTGTATGTTGTGATCATAAGGTGCCCATCTAATAGTTTTTTAGACTACTGATGCTCCCTGCTGATACCACTGCTTGTGGAAGAGAATTCCACATCCTTACCGCTCTGACAATAAAGAACCCTCTACGCAGTTTAAGGTTAAACCGCTTCTCTTCCAAATTCAGTGAATGGGCATGTATCTTTTTAAATTCCCTTTCACTGAAAAGTTTTTTCCCTATACCAGGGTCACCGGTACGGTACTTGTACATCGCTATCATATCTCCTCTCAAACGTCTCTTCTCCAGAGAGAATAAGTAATGCTTGCCGTCTTTCTCCATAGCTGAGATCCTGTAATCCCTTAATTAGCTTTGTTGCTCTTCTCTGGACCCTGTCCAGTTCCAGTACATCCTTCCTGAGGACTAGAGCCCAGAACTGGACGGCATACTCAAGATGGCCAGACCAGAGTCTTGTATAGTCTGAGAATTATCCTTTTATGTCTGGAGTGATTGCCCTTTTTAATGCATGCCAATATTCTGCTGGCTTTGCTTGCAGCACCTTGGCATTGCATGCCATTGCTAAGTCTGTCATCTACTAGAACCCCCCAGGTCCTTTTCGATTACTCCAGAGATTCTCCCCCAGTGAGTAACTTGCATTCGTATTTTTAGCACCCAAATGCATCACTTAGTTTATTTTTCTATTTATTTATTTCAGGTACTTATATAGCGCTGTCAATTTACGCAGTGCTTTACATATATATTGTACATTCGCATCAGTCCCTACCCTGAAGGAGCTTACAATCTAAGGTCCCTAACTGACATTCATACATTAGGGCCAATTTAGACAGGATCTAATTTACCTACCAGCATGTCTTTGGAGTGTGGGAGGAAACCCATGCAGGCACAGGGTGAACATGCAAACTCCAGGCAGGTAATGTCGTGGTTGGGATTCGAACCAGCGACCCTTTTGCTGCCAGGTGAAAGTGCTATCCACTACATCACTGTGCCGCCCATCACTTCATCTTTCAATGCCTCATTTGCCATGTAGTTTCCCGCCCCATTATTTTATTTAGGCCTTCTTGTAAGGTTTCCACATCCCGTGCAGAGGTTATTGCCCTGCTTAGCTTTGTATTATCCTCAAATATTGATATTGAGCTATCTATCCCATCCTCTATATTGTTTATGAATAAATTAAACAGAATTGGTCCCAGGACAGATCCTTGGGGGACCCCACTTACCACATTCGGACCATTCCGAGTGCTTGCTATTTATCACAAACGTTTATAAAAAGATACAAAACGTTTATAAAAAGATAAAGTAAATCTATCGATGTGGTTACTCATTATAACCTATGTCCACCTGGATAAATGATCAAAATATCTACAAAATACTTAAAATGAATGGAATAGTTTCTGTTTGCTGTGGGCCCCAAAGTAAATGTGGTCAGTGGTTATGTCTATGAACTAGCGAGTAAATGAACAGGACCATGAGACTAACCCGTATTTCTTGGAGAATGGTTACATTTTAAAAGGGTTTTACTCTGCAGGAAAAAAAATCTGAGAATGCTGAGCATGATTGAACAAACTTTCTAGAAAGTGTAGCTACAAAAATTTCCTCATTTGTTACTTTAACTGACAATTGCGGGTCATGCAACACTGTACATAAATTAAATTTATGTACCCCCCCCCAAATAGAGCTTTCTTTTGGTGGTATTTTATCACCTCTGGGGTTTTTATTTTTTATTTTTTTGGTATAAACAAAAAAAGACTGACAATTTTGAAAAAAAAAACGAATATCTTATACTTTCTACTATAAAACATATCCAATAAAAAAAATTAAAACATCTAATTTCTTCATAAATTTATGCCAATATGTACTCTGCTACATGTCTTTGGAAATAAAAAATTCCAATAAACGTCTATTGATTTTTCTTTTATACTAGTAATGGTGGCAATCAGCGACCTATAGCGGAACTGCAATATTACAGCGGACATTCTGACACTGACACATCAGTGCTAAAAATGTGCACTGTCACTGTACTAATGGCACTGGCTGGGAAGGGGTTAAACATCTAGGGTGATCAAAGGATTAACTGTGTGCCTAACCAGTGTTTATGTGTACACAGTGTGGTATTTTTACTAAGGGATTTGGTGGATTTTATTCTCTATTTTTCAGGCAGTGGCGGCTGGTGAAATTTTAGGATGGGGGGGCAGACTACGCCCTTCCTTTGACCCCTCCCACTTCTCATAAGCCCCACCCCTTACAGTTTCCACCCCTTGTGTCAGGAGTATACAACCCAGCTTCACCAGATAGAGTATACAGCATCACGATATAGCAGTACACAGAGTCACAATATAGCAGTATACAGAGTCACCAGATAGATGTATACAGAATCACCATATAACAGAATACAGAGCCCCAGATAGCAGTATACAGAGTCCCAAATAACAGTATACAGTCACTAGATAGGGTATACAGGGTCCCAGATAGGGTATACAGTCACTAGATAGGGTATACAGGGTCCCAGATAGGGTATACAGGGCCCCAGATAGGGTATACAGACACCAGATAGGGGATACAGGGTCCCAGATAGGGGTATACAGGGTCCCAGATAGGATATACAGTCACCAGATAAGGTATACAGGGTCCCAGATAGGGTATACAGAGTCCCGGATAGGGTATACAGTCACCAGATAGGGTATACAGAGTCACCATACAGCAGTATACAGAGTCCCAGGTAGGGTATACAGATAGGGCACTGACAGACCCCCCCCCCAAAGTCCCGCACTTACCCCATCTAATAGGCAGGCTGGCAGTGTGCAGAGATCAGTTTTGTGGAGAGCAGGCTGATAGTGTGCAGAGGCAGCGCTTGCGGTGAGCGGGCTGGAGCGTGGCTGCCAGCGGACTGTCCTCCTCTCTGATGGTCTGCGCGGAAGTCCCGGCGGAGCGCTGCGTCTGCAGGAGTAATCATGCAGCCAGCATGTCCGCCATAGTCCCGCCCCCGCCCACAGCATCCAATGACAGGGAGTCATTGGCTCTGATGGCTCAGGGGGCAGCCAATCAGACTATGTGTGTGCGTCTGTTTAGCTGACAGCAAGGAGCCGAGGAAAAAAAAAAAAAAGAAGAAAAGTCAATATACCGGCGCCTCCTGCAGGGGGGCCGGGCTGAATTTTTTTCTTTCCTTCTTGTCAGCAGCGGGGAGGCGGCGCCCAAGCGCCCCTTATACACCAGCCGCCGCTGTTTGCAGGGGAACCAAATCCCCCACATCCCTGGAGATGGGGGGGAGCACTGCATTGTTTACACATGCAGAGCTCTGTCCTGTATCTCTCCTTACTGATCAGTGGGTGCTGGCGGCCATCCATTGGCCGGCACCCAGTGATCGCCTTCTGCTGCGACTAATCACAACAGAAGCAGTGCACACGCCCCCTAGGCTGAAGTGCAGAATCACATGTATATATACGTGATTCTGCACAAAACGGCCAACATGTAGCAGTCTGCTATAGGGCGGTCGGCAAGTGGTTAAGGAACAACATAACAATACAGTGTATCTTTTTCTCCATTCAAGGGAAGAAAAAAAAAACACATGGGTGAGCTGTACAGCGACTGATCACTGAAATAGTCAATCACAGGTTATCACAAAGATCCATATCTCCCAACTGTCCCTAATTTTGAGGGACTGTCCCTGAATTGGAACAATGTCCCTCTTTCCTCCTCATTTGTCCCTCATTTTGATCTGATCTAAATAGTTGTATATAAAATGCACTTTTTATCTTTCAAAAAGTGTTTCCCAGTGCTAAACCCTTCATCCAATTTCTAAATTACTGCATTTGTAAACTTCACAAGCCAATATAAAGGAATAAATAGGTAAAAAAAAAACCTTGTGGGTCTGACTCTAACTAATCCTTTTTTTTTGGTATAATTCTCCTTTAAGGGGATGTGGCAGGGGGTGTGTCCTAAGTCTACATACTTTTGCTAATAGGTGTCCCTCATTTCCATCTCAAAAAGTTGGGAGGTATATAGATCACGTGATCGGAAACTGGTCCACGGTTGGTGGCAGCTGAATTAAGGCGCTCTCAGCACAAACTCTGTAGCGCATATTTGCAGCCCAACGGATAAAGACTCACTACTGTGAGTCCACATATGCGTAGGCTTGACAGGAAGGAGTTAAAGTAGAACTAAAGGAAAGACTTTTTTTTCATTTTGGATAGCGTAAGGGAAGGTTATAACCCCTGTCAGTTTTTTTTGCCATATGTGTCCCATTGGGGATATTTCCCATTACTTCCTGTCTCACAGCCAAAACAGGAGGTCAGAGGAGATGCCTTGAAAGTGAGGAAATCCCTGATTATCATCAGAACAAATGTTCCCAATGAACGTTTGTCCCTCTATTCCTGTTCTGGGGACAACCTAAAATTAAAAATTTTCTTTCACTTTCGATGATAACACTCACCAGAGGGAATAGAGTGGATGAATCTTCTTAACAGGAGTACAGACAGCAATAAAAACCCGACAGCAGTTCTAATCTCTCTCCACACTACCAAAACCATGTCTCCGGGTGGCAGTTCACATTGCCATATGCAAACTCTGGGGAGTGTCAATACAATGTTAATGACACCCCCAAATCAGTACGCATATCACAGTGCGAACTGCAAACTCGCACAGAAATCGGATCGCATGGTGTAAACAAAAAAGGGTCCTGTGCGAGTTTGCTCTGATTGCGATGCAAATTCAGCCATACAATCTCTATGGCTGATTTTGGATCGCACAGAGATTGCATATGGCTCAGACTGCAAGTCATTTGCGATCTCTGAGATCGGAGCAGTGTGAACCGGCCCGTAATTATACTTTAACACATGCAGCACAATAAGGCCTCATACACACGGACGTTTTTTGACGCCGGCGTTTTCTGGCGTTTTTTGCAGCTCTCCATGTTAGTCAATGGCCCCATAAAAACGTCGGCGTTTCTGAGCTGTAGGTGGCGTCGGCGTTAGTGAGCAGAAAGTAGAACCCATGGCCATCGCGTTCTGAGGCTGTAACATTTTGACGTTTTTTGACGCCGACGCCACAATATGCCAAGAAACGCCAACATATGCCACCATATGCCACCTATTATTATACCGGCGTTTTCTGGCGTTTTTTGACGCCGACGTTTTTAGGTTGAAAAATAGCAGAGGGATGATTTTGTTTTAAAAAACGCCTATTGACGCCGACGCTCACTAACGCCGAAAAACGTCAATACATAACGCCGAAAAACTTCGCCTTTTTTTCCTTGACGTCGGGTCCGACGTTTTGTTTATTTTTTTATATACGCCCGTGTGTATGAGGCCTAAAACAGACATTCCCCAGTAAAGTATGTGTTAAAAATATTACCCCAGCACTTGCAGTTTTCAGATTTCATTGCTGCTGGCTCCTGATCTCTTAGCTGGATAAACTGGGGGTGTGTACCGCGCTTATGGGTTGTGCTATTGGACTGCTGCCCTCCAAAAATTCCCTCCCGTAGGTGGTATGTGAAATAGATAAAGGTGGTGCTTCCACTACTTAGACAGCGCCACATCCAAGCACCACCTTTATCCTGATCTCTTAGTGCTGCTTCCCTGAACTTCCTGATTTCACAGGTAAGCGTTAACAAAGCTTGGCGAAGGGAGGGAGGGGGGGGGAGGAAGCAGAAGCAGGGAAGTCCCTTGTCAACCTAGGCTTTAGGGCTGTGTCTTTCTATTGATGCACACAGTGTAGGGAGACACTACTCTAGTGCATGCAAAAAAGGGTGACTCCATAGGATGCTTCAAGAGAAAGGAGCCACCCTGAAACAGGAAACATGTGGCAGTAATCATAGTACCAGCTTAATCAAGAACATAAGAAAGGAATAAAAGATAAGAAGCTGCATAGTCAATACGTGATTAAATCAGCTGCTGAAAATGCTTTAAAAAAAACAGAGAATGTCAATGCAAGTTGTCCATGATTTATTACATTTTATATTCATTCTGCAAACAAGGACAGATTTAACTTAATAGTTATTTCTGTATTGTTTTTTGAAGAACGGTATTTACTGTACAAAAGGAACTTTCCATTTCCTGGACGTCATTATGGTGCTTACTCCGCATGTACGCTATGAGGCTGCATTCACACTGTGCATTACTGTCTCTAGAAATTCCCAAATAAAAAAAAAGTAAAAAACGCATCACGCTTGTGGTGTGAATTAATTAGCTAATGGTACCCCAAACATGAAGCGCAGAAGCGTGTTTTTGGCACATAAAAAACACACGTGACAAAAACGTGCGGTTAAAAACTGTGCACAGCTCCATAGTCAAAAAGGTGTATGAGCTACTTTGCTGTGTTTGTCTTACATTTGGTAGCCAAATTGAAATGAATGGGCTGTCCTATGCTTGTAGTGCAACATTGCATAGAAAAAAAACAAAACACCATATGCATGTCGTACCTCAGTGCACATGGGGACTAAAACCCTTTTAACACTAGGTTCATGCCTTAGCCTTCTTGCGTGCCGCGCCTACGTTTCCGCAAAAAATTGGTGCATGCACCTTTTCAAAAACATGGCCCACAGGGAAATTGCATGGTCTTTTTGACCATGTAGTTTGCCTGCGGTTCCTGCACCCACACTGCGATTTTCTATGCATGGGGGTGCCATTCAGGATGAATGACAGCCCCGCGCAATTCCGCAGGTCAGTGTGTTTTCACTGTGGGTGGTTGCGGGTGCGGGAACTGCTGCGATTCCCCACTCACAGTGATGCGCACAAGTGTGAACCGAGGGTAACAGGCCTTTCCAATTAGTTCCACCTGTCGGTTTTTCAGGCGGATCTGATCGGAAGCTCCATGCGGTTCTCTGGACAGGCTGATATGAATGGACTTTACATTTTCTACCCCTGAGTTCATCTAGGTCTGAAAAAAAAAAAAAGGAAAGGAATGCATCATTTAGGCCTTGTTTACACTTGCTTCAAAATGTGGCATTTGACACACTTTTTTTAAAGCACTCTGAATGCCAATCAAAGCACTCTTCACTAAATAAAATGGTTACCTTATAATGCTGTTCAAACTGTTGTGTTTCTTGTGTGCCTTCAAAGCCTCTATAGAAGTCTCTGACAAAGCTCACTAACAGCACCTGCACCTGGTGTTACTATTGAGTGGGGGGTCAGCAGAGCTGGGGCTTACTGCTAAACAGGGGATGAGCAGAACTGGGGGTTACTACTGAGCGGGGAGTCAGCAGAGCTGGGGGTACTACCGAGCAGGGGATCTGCTGAATGAGGGTACTAATAAGCTGGGGATCTGTTGAACAAGGGTACTAATAAGCTGGGAGTCTGCTTAACAGGGGTACTAATAATCTGGGGATCCGTGGTAATGAGGCCTAGGATAGTGAGTATGAACCTATTTGTGTCCAACCACTTAAGTCCAGCTGATCAGTAAGACCTTAGCCACTGGATTAAGTACATAGAAAAAAGCCAAGTTCATGAAAAAGGGGGCCAGCTGACCAATTGTGAACGAGTTCTAGGGCCTTGTTCACTGCGGTCTGTATACTCAGAATGGGCCATTTTTTTCAGCCTATCAACTTCCAGATGCTGTGTCCATTCAGCTCTTTGAAGTTTGTTAGAATGCAGGAACTGTGCGGATACAGGCGCTGGTCCTAATAGCCGCAGGTAAGTTCACACTGCAATTGGGGAACTGCACACCTACACCCCTGTCACGATAGGACCTGCGCTGCATCCTAACTCCTAACAGACTTCAAAGGGCTGAATGCATGCAGCACCTGAAAGTTGAGATACTGCAAAAAATGTCCCATTCACGGTATGCAGGCCTCATCACCCATGTGAATGAGGACTTAAGCCACGTACACACGGTGCGACGGTCGTATAAAACCAGTCGTACGACCGCTTGTTGTATGATCATCCGACAGTTAGTATGCGCGATTAGAACAGAAGTTGGATGAGCAAACTAGAAAACTCTGGTTGTACAACAATCGGTCGTACGACCGTTGTATCGCGTGTACAGAGAAGTTGGTCCAACAAGTTGTACTGTGCAAAACACGCACGCTCAGCAGTAAGGAACGTGTCAGTTCGTGTAAACCTATGTTCCTATTTCACAAATTACATGCACCTGAACTTCCTCTGTATACGCTCGTAACACGTCACTACGTTCGGCTTGGTCGTACGATTGCTTAGTGCATGTCAGTACGCGAGATACATCAGCCAACATACGATTTGGGCTGTTCGGTCGTACGACCGTCGCACCGCGTGTACGAGGCTTAACATGCAACATCAGGCATACAGTGTCCATACCTCCCAACTTTTTGAGAAGGGATTGAGGGACACCTATTAGCAAAAGTATGTAGGCATAGGACACACCCCCTGCCACACCCCCTTTAAAGGTGAAATATATAAAAAAAGATTAGAAATTGGATGGAAGGTTTAACACTGGGAAATAATTTTTGAAATAAAAAAGTGCATTTTATAAACAACTATATAGACCAAACTGAGGGACAGGTGAGGAGGAAAGATGGACTTTGTTCCAAATCAGGGACAGTCCCTCGAAATCTGGGACAGTTGGGAGCTATGGATGTGCATTTGTTTTTTTAAATTTGTTGCATGCATTCATTTCAATGGGCTGCGTAACAATGAATGACACCTCAAGCATGACACACAGGGGTTGACTTACTTGGGCCCCTTTCACACCAGAACATTTTTCAGGTGCTTTTGCGCTAAAAATAGCGACTGAAAAGCGCCTGAAAAACTCCCCTCAATACACCCCAGTGTGAAAGCCTGAGTGCTTTCACACTGGGGCGGTGCGCTTGCGGGACGGTAAAAAAAGTCCTGCAAGCAGCATCTTTGGGGTGGTGTGGGAGCCGTGTATTCACCACTCCTCCACTGCCCCTGCCCATTGAAAACAATGGGGACGCACTCCGAAGCGCCTGAGCACCGCTTCAGAAGCCTCGCTAACCGGCACTTTTAACCTCTTTTTAACCCCTTCTGGGTGGGGGGGGTTAAAAGCGTACCGCTGACACCCGAATAGCGGCACCAAAGCGCTGCTATAACGAGCGGTAAAGCGCCGCAAATTTGCAGTCTTTTACCGCTAACGCTCGGGATGCCCTGATGTGAAAGTGGTCTAAAGGCAAATAGATTGTTTGTTTTGCTAGAGAATTTTCCCCAGAGCATATCGGATGAGGCGAAGCACTGCTGACTTCTATCACGCGATCATATGCAAGCAAAAATGCTGTTTTCAAGATTTTCCTGGCAACTGATCCGGTATTCATTGCAAAGTGAAATTTCACCACATTCACTAAGCTCTGGGGAATAATTCCCTTGCAAAGTGAACAGCCTTTTCCCGGCGTGACGGGAACACAGCAGGCAAAAAATATCAGTGTTAATTTCATCGACTAAAACCGGCTAAAACATTTTAGTCGACTAACTTAACCACTTCAGCCCCGGAAGGATTTCCAGCTTTAGGACCGGAGCCCTTTTTGCGATTCGGCGCTGCGTCGCTTTAACTGACAATTGCGCGGTCGTGCGATGTTGTATAGCGTTTATACTCCTTCTTATATTTAGCCGGTTTTTGCCACTTTTTTTTACAAAAAAATATAAAAAAAAACCCTAAACATAAAATCCTTTTTCATTCTTTAAACCCAAAAAAACGTTTTAACAGCGAGAAGAAAACAAATATCGCCGCTAGTCTTTACTGCGTCGCCACTAGTTTATGGTGGTTTTCTTTCGAGACAAACACCCTTTTTTTCCTGCGTTTAAAGCAAACCCATGTTGTAGCGTGCTGGCGCGTTAACAGTCAATTTCGCTGCGTCGCGGCTTAGCGTTTTTCCCGAGGCCAGGATTTCGACCTTTAGGAAGGCCCCGACTTCACCAATTCAATCAGCTGATTTTACAAAATCGGCCAAAATCAGCTACTT
>BLSH010555642.1:183849-195742 GCA_018402905.1 Glandirana rugosa
GCAGGTAACCAACGACTGGAACCTTAGACCTTTCCTTCCCACCACCCCCATCGTAAATCACTTTGACTACCCGACATAAAAGGAGAGACGTCGTCGACTTACGATCGTTAGATGCGAAGAGGAGGAGAGTGAGGGTAGTCGTAAGCCCACGACGTCCCTCCTCTTATGTCGGGTAGCCAAGATGATTTACGTCGTATTGCTAGCATTCAGCTGCTGCAGAGAGGAAAATACAGCCCATCAGTTTCACTAAATGCTACCCCCACCACCCTTCCTTTCCAGATTCCAAGGTCAGCAACCAATGGACGCGATCTACCCGTCATCTGCCCACAATCGGTTGCCGACCTCTGCTGCAGTAGCTTTTGATACGTACAGTGAGTGGAGCTGTATTCTGACAGCATTACAAGGCCCTTCCCTTCTGCTAAATGGTGGAGATTGGCTCTCTTTATATCCGGCACCAATGGAAAAGTGTCTCATACTGTTTCTGGAACACAGTGCCGCTTACAGTACATAGCACAAGCTGCCCTACTACAGTATAGCAGCAGTCAGTCCTCTCTGGCATGCAAATAATTTGACCCAAGCTGGGCCAAACTAATTGTTTAAAGTGTCAGGAAATCTGGAGTTCTGGTTTAAACCAAAAATTATATTGTATACAAAAAAACTCTGATTATATACAGAACCTCAAGGATAAAAATACATACATTACAAAAGTTTTTATTCAATTAAAAATAATGGACAAAAATGATGATTCCATAAAAAAATACCATACCATTAAAGAAAAATCCCATACCATTAACATGAAAACAATGCTGCGTATAGCACATTTAACCCTGAAACCTTTCATTGCTGGTGTTTCAGCCTATATTAATTGTTTATCTAAACAAACCCTATATAGTTGCTATAAAGATAAAATCATAGTTTCATCATAACACCGCTATAGCGGCAATATAATCCGCGGAATGCGGAAAAGATGTACTATCAGAGTTCTGTGGGCTCACATCCTTTCCAGCAATGGAAAAGGAAAGGTGGGTAGTTTAATAAGCAAATGTCATAGCTCTGTGTTCTTGTAGTATTTATAGCCAGTTGATATGCAAATATAACAATGAAACGTGTTCTGTTCAACAAGGAACAAAAGGTGCACAGAATAAGCTTCCATTTGAATTTAGTAATTTTAGTGTCCACCATAGACAACTTTGCCACTAAAATGGAATTTAGGGCAGCGTTGAACTTCTCTATGCCAGCTGAACCCTTATACCAGCTGCAGAGTGGGAGGACATTGTGGAACTTCAGGTATACAACTTAAAGCAATCCAGTACTATTCAGCAACAAAAAATGTCAGGTGTACAGGTTCTTGGTTTTTGTAGTACCTTAGTTCTGTGTATGTCATTTGAACTGCAAGTAGAAGTGCTCTTGCACATAATGACCCCAGCACACCTGTGCTCTGCTGTTTGTTACTGGATACTAAGCACTTCATGAAGATCACAATAGCTTGTACATCAGTCATACAAATGATCAAATTCAGAGCTGCAAAAACACAGGTAACTGCCATCCAATAGCTGCAAATTAAAGTGTTAAAAAACCCACAACAGTAATCTGTCTGTATATGCAGCATAGCATGCTTGTTATACACACTGTGGATCGTAAGGGGTTGTTCTCAAGTCATTCTTCCAGGACGGCACAGCTGAGAGATGACTGGTCTCACCTGGACAGGAAACAGAATCCAGAGCAGAGTTTAAAAGGTCCCACCCTCCCTCTGCCCCTCAGTTTTTGATTGTGTTTCCCACAGGATGCAGCAAAACATTTATTATTTTTTCTGCCTTGGGATCAAGGCCTGGGGCTTAGATCCTCCTCTCAGACACTGACCCTGGGGCAGCCAGTGGTGGATGCCGGTCGGGGGCAAGCTCGCTCCAGTTCCAGAGGGATTTCCATAAATCTCAGGGGGGGCGGAGGGGGCAGCCGGAGGGACGGCAAGGGGCCCTAAAGCTGGGGAATCCTGGGCGCAGTGGTGCTTTCCAGAACCCTGGGGACCATATTCCCACTTCCTCCCCTACCTGAAAGTGTTGAGGGGATGGGGAGGCTGTCTGAAAGGCTGGATTAGGCAGCTCCAGCTGCATTCTCAAGGACGGTGGCTCGCTCCCGGAGAGAGGCGGCATCCTGGCCATTCAGCAGATCCAGGGCTCCTTTTGCCTGGCCGGTGGTGCGGCACGAGTCGGGAGCGGCGAGTTCTCCAAGGGGCGGAACAGGACGCCGGGGGCTGACGCGCATGCGGCCGACGTCACTTCCGCCGCTGGAGGTCATGTCCGGGTGAGCTCCGGCAACATGGGGGTGGCCAGCGGCGTGTGTCACACACGTGAAGACGGCAGGAGCGGGGGGTCCAGCCTTTCCCTTTTGAGCGGCCAAAACGACTCCTGGAGGGTGCGGCGGCCAAATGGAAAAGGAAAGCGGTCCTGAAGAGCCCTCAGTGATCGAGGAGACCACGGGGGGTGAGTGTACCTGATCGCAATAGGGGGATGGGGAAGGTTAGGGAGTCCTATTCCTTACCCCCACCCCACTGATGGCAATTTGGGAACAGGAGGGGCGTTCTTGAGAGGGGGCTTGTCGGGAACGTCCCGTTGCCTGTTAATCTAACCGGGTCTGGGTGTGTTTTTGTTTTTCCCCAGGAACAGTACGCCTAGCCCAGGGGTCGACCACCAGATCTATAAAGACCCTGTCCCGCTCTAAACGTTGCGGTTATTGCAACGATAAATTGCCTCAGGGTCACACAAAACCGTTTTGCTTTAAGTGTATCCATAAACTGACAGGCAAGGAGACCGCTCAGGTCATGAAAGATTGTCTGGCCTTACAGTCGGAGATGCTGGCTACCCTCCAGAATTTTAAAGCTACCACTAGGTCCAGTGGCTGGGCTGAGTCCTTCTCTATTAGGGAGGATTCCCTATCCCAAGGGGGTCCTCCTGGTGTTGCACAGGGGCACCCGCTAGGACCCCACCCGAGCCTGTCTCAGGGGAGGAGGAAGCTGACCCTTCGGGACTTAGCTCCCCAGAGGAGGGGGAAAATCCAGATCAGGATAGCCTGGATAGTGAGGAATCTAGGCCTGGCAGACACGCAGAAGATATGGAAGGCCTCCTGAGGGCGATCTATTCGTCCGAGGGGATCCAGCAGCCAGCACCAAGGGTTTCAGCCCAAGACATAATGTACAGGGGGTTGTCTAAACCTCAGTCAAAATCTCTTCCGGTTCACCAGTTTCTCAGGGATATAATTCTGAGGGAATGGAAGGAACCGGAGAGGAAAATTCTAAAGCTGAAAACCTGGTGCCCCTTTAGCAAGGCTGATGAGGAAAAGTTCCTCAAAATCCCTAAGCTGGATGCCTCCTTGGCGCAGGTATCCAAGCACTCTGATCTGTCCTTCGAGGATGCGGGCAATATCCCTGATCAGATGGACAGGAAGTCTGAGACTTTGCTACGTAGGGCTTGGGAAGCTAATGCAGCACCTGTGTGGCCAGGAACACAGACGCCTGGGTGAACAGGCTAGTGGACCAGGTATCCAGGGGAATGAGTCCCAAGGGGGTTGCAGATTCCCTGGAAGTGATCGGGAAAGCGGCTGACTCAGCGGTGGAAACCGCAAGGGCACCGGCCAAGTCAGCAGCCCTCCTAAACTCTTCTAGGAGAGCACTTTGGGTAAAAACTTGGGATGGAGATTTTACGTCCAAGTCCCGTCTGTGTGGGTTACCCTTTGAGGGCTCCCTGATCTTCGTGGCAGGCTTAGAGCAGGTGTTGTCCCGGTCAACTGAGAAAGGAAAGAAATTTCCTGTGAAACCAAAAAAGGGCAAGGATAGAAAATGTTGTGACGCCAACCCACGGGTTGGTGGAAGGCTCAGGTGGTTTCTCACCCAGTGGAGGAAAATCACCCAGAGCCCATACATTCTCCACCTCCTAGTAGAGGGGTACAGGTTGGAATTTCTGTCCACCCCTCCTCCAAATTTTGTCCTGACACATTTGCCCAGAGATCTGCAGAAAGCGGAGGGGCTCCTGCAAATCGTCTGGGCATTGGTGACTCAGGAGGTTGTCATACCAGTTCTAGTGGGCCAGCAGGGGCGGGGGTTTTACTCCCATATCTTCGTGGTAGTAAAGCCCTCGGGAAGATTCCGACTGATTATAAATCTTCGGAAGCTAAACAAGCACCTGAGATACAAAAAGTTCCGGATGGAAAGTATCTACACGGTCAGAAGACACCTCTGGGAGGGGGTGTTCATGATCACGTTGGATCTCAAGGATGCCTACCTCCATGTTCCGATTGCCCCGGAACATCAGAGATTTCTGCACTTCGCAATCAAGACGAGGCAAGGCATTCAGCACTGGCAGTTCAGGGCCCTTCCCTTTGGGCTGGCTGCCAGCCCAAGGGTCTTTACAAAGGTACTTGCTGAGGTGGTCTCCTATCTCCACCTCCAGGGAATTGCTCTGATTCCATACTTAGACGACATGCTGGTGTACAACTCGTCCCAGGATCAGGTACTGTCGGACCGGGACAGAGTGATTTTCACCCTGGAAAACCTAGGATGGATGATCAGCTGGGAGAAATCCTCCCTAGAGCCATTGCAAATGAAGGGATTTTTGGGCTACCGGGGGGATTCAGTAGCACAGAAAATGTTCCTCCTTCGAGAAAAAGTAACAAGGGTTAGGGAAGCTGTGTCGGCCTTGCGCGATGCCAAGCTGGTGTCACTGAGGGCCATTATGAGGGTCCTGGGCCTCATGACATTGTGTATTCCCGCGGTACCCTGGGCCCAGCTCCACTCTTGAGATCTTCAGAGGTTCCTTCTTGCCAGTTGGGACAGGAAAGAGTCGTCCTTGGAAGGAAAGGTGTCCCTCCCGGGGAACGTGAGGGAAGCACTGGGTTGGTGGCTCAGTCCAGGGTGGGGGTCAAAAGGCCGCCCCTGGACCCAACAAAAGCCTCTTAAGTGTTACCACCGATGCGAGCACTTGGGGGTGGGGGGCCCACCTGGAAGACCTTCGAGCCCAGGGAGCCTGGGATCAGGCGCAGAGCAGGGCCTCATTCAACTTCAGGGAGCTCCTGGCAGTCGGAGAAGCATTGAAGGTATTCAGGGATCGGATTCAGGACAGGGAGGTTCAGGTGCTCTCGGACAACGTTGTTGTAGTAGCCTATCTGAACCACCAAGGAGGGACCATGTCCCGAAGGCTAGCCAGGTTGGCACAGGAGATCCTAGAGTGGGCAGAGAAGAGGATTCCCTCAATCTCCGCTGTCTACATAAGGGGGATTCTCAATGTGGAAGCGGACTTTCTGAGCAGACGGCCCGTTCACCAAGGAGAATGGGAATTATGCGAGGAAGTCTTTGCTCTAGTAAAAGCAGCAGTTTGGTGCACCAGAAGTGGACCTCTTTGCCTCCAGGGAGAACAGGAAGGTCCCAAAATTCTTTTCTCTCACCAAAGAGTTAGAGTCAGGAGGGGTAGACGCTCTAGCTCACAGATGGGTCTTCAGACTGGCGTATGCTTTCCCTCCACTTGCTCTCATCCGCAGAGTACTGCAGAAACTAAGCCGGAAAGGGATCCGTCTCATTCTTATCACTCCTTGGTGGCCAAGGAGAGCGTGGTTTCCCACGCTGAAGAGGTGGTCAGTCGCCCTGCCGTTTCATCTACCTCTTAGGAAGGATCTCCTCCGCCAGGGCCGGTGTTTCATCCCGATCCAGGGTTCCTAGCCCTGACGGCCTGGTGCGTGAGAGGGAGCTCCTTAGAGGAAAAGGTTGCTCAGAGAAGGTGATTGATACCCTCCTGCTGAGCAGGAAGCCGGTCACCAGGCGCATTTACGCCAAGATCTGGGGGGTCTTCTTTCGCTGGTGTGCGGCAAGAAAAGTCCCGGGTCGGGTGACCCCATCCGTTCTGGATTTTCTCCAGGATGGGGTGGATTTGTGTCTAGCAGTCAAGACCCTCAGGGTACAGGTGGTGGCCCTATCAGTATTTTTAGATAGGAGGCTTGCTTTGGACCCGCTCATAAAAAGATTTTTGTTAGCCAGGGAAAGGGTGGCCCCGGTAAAGGTAAAAAGTTTTCCACCGTGGGATTTATCCTTGGTTCTGGATGCCCTGACCAGGGAGCCGTTTGAGCCAGTAGCTCAGACGACCTTTAAGTTTCTTTCTTTCAAAATGGCTTTCCTTTTGGCAATTACGTCAGCCAGAAGGATTGGGGGCTTACAGGCTCTGATGGTTAAAGAGCCTTTTTTGTTGAGGACAGGGTTGTACTTGGGCAGGGCCCCCTATACCTCCCAAAGGTGGCTTCACAGTTCCACAGGAGCCAGGAGATTGTTCTCCCCTCATTTTGCACAGCCCCTCGGAATGAGAGAGAGGCAAGCTTCCATACTTTAGACGTTGTCTATTAGTTTACTTAGACCGTGTCAAAGAGTTTAGAAGGTCTAATTATTTGTTAATTAACTTCTGGGGTCAGAAGAAAGGTCTCCAAGCATCTAGGTCGACCGTGGCAAGAGGATAAGGCAGGCAATTTTAGTAGCTTATGAGCAGGCGGGTAAAATAGCCCCTGCTCGATTTGAAAGCTCATTCCACTAGGTCTCTGGCGACCTCCTGGGCTGAAAAGGCGGGCGCTTCGATTGACCAGATCTGTAAAGCAGCCACGTGGACAAGCCAGAATACATTCCTGAGGCACTACAGGGTTGAGTTTTTGTCACCTCAGGACCTGGCGTTTGGTAGAAAAGTCCTGCAGGCAGTGGTCCCGCCCTAAAGGTAGGCCTGAGCTCCTTGCTCATCATCTCAGCTGTGCCGTCCTGGAAGAATGACTTGAGGAAATTCCAGTTACACTTACCGGTAACGGTGTTTCTGGGAATTCTTCCAGGACGGCAGGCCTAATTCCCACCCGTTTATGTGTTGGTGTTGTTTGTTGGCACGATAGGATACACTCTTGCACCGGTGTGGGCTAATACTTTGTCTCCACTGAGGGGCAGAGGGAGGGTGGGGCCTTTTAAACTCTGTTCTTGATTGTGTTTCCTGTCCAGGTGAGACCAGTCATCTCTCAGCTGTGCCGTCCTGGAAGAATTCCCAGAAACACAGTTACCGGTAAGTGTAACTGGAATTATCCTCTACATTGTGTAAAAAGGCTCTTTGATCTTGTATGGCCAGTCCTCCTGCCGGGTCTCTCTTGGCAAGGCCAGATAAGACATAGGGAGGGTAGTAAAGCTGAACATGCTCAGTTCAGTCTATATTGCTTGAGTGAACATTTCCTTGTTCTCAGAGCTAGCCAGGTCATATGATATTGACATCACACATGTGGGCATGTATACAGGCTATAGTGGAAATCTCCTACCTGTATACTCAGCACTGGGCAAACCCTACAGTTTATCACATGACCTTGGTATACAGATCAGCCAAAAAGGTATATAGTGGCAGTATTTTATTGTAAAAAGATGTATAAGCTGTGGGCAGGGTGGGGGGGTTCAGATGAACTATTTTCATATTACTCAGTTTAGTACACTTTAAACCAGACTGTAATGAGTACTATGAACACCTAACGGCATATATGGTAAACAATAGAAGTGCAAATAATGGCACAGTTCCACTCTGCTAAGGGAGTCACATAGGTAAAATACCCTCACAGTGTTGCCGCCTACCATTTCCCAGGGATTTGATCCATAGGTAGACTGCATATACAGGCAAATGTGTCCACATTTCTGTGCATTCATGTGCTGCACCTGATGAAGTCTGTGCCAAGTGTGGAGTGATTGTGTCGGTGGTAGCCCACACATTATCCACCATGTGCATGACGATTAAACTGGAATTATGATATCAGGACTGGCTTTTATCACACCCACCACTTCTAGATCAGCTTATCCAGAAGATATGCAAGGATCTGAATCGTATTAGCATTGAGGAGACACACTCTGCTTATGGATCAGATCCCTGGTAGGTAAGAAAGTGCCAATGAGCTGAGTTGAGGATGTTTTACTAACAGCCTACATGACTCCCTTAGCAGGTCAGGACTTTCGCATTATTAACAATTGCTAGCATGGTTTCTCATACCTGGGATTGAGTTTCCACAGTGCTCTTTATAGTCGGTTTTCAATTTGCAGCTACTGACCTGTGTTCTTGCAGCTCTGAATCAGATCACTCGATATGACTGATCACAGAGACTGTAATCTTCATGAATGCTTAGTATCCAGTAGAGCTGCACAATTCTGGCCAAAATGAGAATCACGTTTTTTTTGCTTAGAATAAAGATCACAATTCTCTCACGATTCTCGCAGCGTAACATCTTACATATACAAAAATATTGGGCTAACAGCATTGTTTCGTTATTTTTTTTGAAAGTGTAATTTTTCCCAAAACATTGCGTATGAAAGTCCACTGTGCAAATACCGTGTGACATAAAATATTGCAACAACCGCCATTTTATTCTCTAGGGTCTCTGCTAACAAAAATACGTAATGTTTGGGGGTTCTAAGTAATTTTCTAGCAGAAAATACTGGATTTTTACTTGTAAGCAACAAATGTCAGAAAAGATTTAGTCTTTAAATGGTTAAACCAAACTCTTCTATACACAATGGTATTGCACAGAGCGGTCTCTTACCTCCTCTTCTGAGCCTTCGCTCCTCCTCTTCTTTTAAGTGCACGCTCAGAAAGCCATCTGCTGCGCGGGCACTCGTATGTGCACCGTCCTGAGATGGGGGCTGTGTACATCCATAGACGCACACGGCATGGATCGAACACCAACTCCCCCTCACATTAACTGACAGCAACAGGAGGTTTCCACTGCTCTCAGAGACTTTTGTGGATGGCAGGAAGAGAGGAGCAGCACTGCTGCAC
Source organism: Glandirana rugosa (assembly GCA_018402905.1). Taxonomy (NCBI): domain Eukaryota; kingdom Metazoa; phylum Chordata; class Amphibia; order Anura; family Ranidae; genus Glandirana; species Glandirana rugosa. The sequence continues at coordinate 192,660 of BLSH010555642.1, forward strand.
ACTGGACAGAGCTGAACCAAGAGCTTTGGGACATCCCCACTTGTCAAATGAAGGGCTGCGTCTGTCAGTGAACATAAGAGAAAAAGGGATTTTATTAAAACTTACCGTAAAATCCTTTTCTCTGAGTTCACTGACAGACGCAGCACCCACCCCTCTGTGTTGCGTTTTTTTTACAAACTGATATGCTATACAGAGCAGGGGGGGTTATATGCTGGAGTGAGGACGGCCCCCTGGGAGGGGTCAGCTTGCTTTCTTTCTATTTGCCTAGTCTACTCCTGGTAGGATGTGCATAAACCCCACTTGTCAAATGAAGGGCTGCATCTGCCAGTGAACTCAGAGAAAAGTATTTTACGGTAAGTCTTAATAAAATCCCTTTATCTGCATGTGCCGACGTCATCGGCACATGCGCACTGAAGAATCGGCACTCGGGGTAGCCCAGGGTGCCGTTTCTTCTTTATTCGTGCCGTACACGACGGCTCCCGTGCACATGCGTGGGAGTGGCGTCAGCGCGGCTCCGCCAATCACATCTCTGGAGCCCGCGCTGTGATTGGACGAAGCCACAGGCCCGGAAGAGTGATGTCGCCGGTCACAGCGGTGTGCCGAGACCGTTGCAACAGCTTCGTTCCGAGGTAAGTGTTTCATAATGAGCTAGTATGTGTTGCATACTAGCTCATAATGCTTTTGCTTTTCAGGTTATTTTCCTTTTGTGGGGGTGTGGGGCGGCTTTACAACCACTTTAATATAAAGTGCTGTTACTGGCAGGAGCTATAGATAAGTACATTTGAAATAGATTCACAAAAAATGATTTGTTTCTGTAGGCTGTATACAGTGACAAACCATGCCAAAAATACTGAAATGTAGATTCTGGGTTTACATACACCTTAAGCAAACGTGTTTCAGTCACTTGGAGCTAGAGAAGGTGATGTTTAGGCAGACTTGCAGTTGAGAGGAAGAGGGTATGGGCACAACCTAATTGATGTGGTGATGCTCATATATAGTACGTTAGGCCCCTTTCACACATGCGGACCGTTTTGTCTGTTTTTCATCCGTCCTTTGATGGATGAAAAATGGACATCAATGCATCTCTATGGAAAAATGGATGTTAATGGAGGATCATCTGGTTTCATTCGCTTCCATGAACATCGTGAACATTTTTATTAATGGATAAAAGCCATATTTTTGTTCCATTAAAAATACGAAACGGAGGATAAATGGATGCAAATGGACAAATGGTCTGTTGTTGCATCCGTTTTTGCACTGGTTGTTAGGAGCCGGCATTCATCAGCATCCTTGCAACCAGTGACTCATTTCTGCTGTCAGCGGGGATTCCCGCTAACGGCAGAAAGTAAACAGAAAAAAAAGGGCTGGCAGGCTCCCTCACTTGCCATTGCTGACTGTCATTGTTGGCTTTAAATGTAATTCCTGACTCTTTTTTTTTTTCTCCCCCTGCCCCCTCACTGTATATGCTGCCCTTCTCCTTGCACACACCGACTGTTGGTCCCCTATGTGATAGCAATAAAATCATAAGTAGAACAAAAAAAAGAGCCTCCCCCACATACGCAGGCATACATACAAAAATGCAATTGTTTGGGTACCTACGAAAAAAAAACACGGCAATTGTACTACACATGTTACATATTACCGGACACGCCAGAGTGAGATCCATAATTTTAGTACCAAAGCTCATGGGTAACGCTAAACTGATGACCTGCAGGGACTTTTAAAGCATCGCCTATGTGAAAACATCAGGCATTGACGTTGTTCCACTGGTGCATGCAGTTTTAATGCTTGATATGTTGGGTATCTATTTACTCGGTGCAACTTCATCTTTTATATTTTACCAAAAACCTGAGTAAACTATTGTTTGTGTGCCCTAAAATTAACTTTAGTGTTTTTTTAATGAAATTTTGCATTTTATAAACTTTTGTACTAATATCATGTGACATAAAAAATTGGAACTACCCCAAATTTATTCTCCAGGGTGTCGGTTTTCAGAAAATATATAATGGTTTGGCGTTTTAAGTAATCTTCAGGACTAAAATTCTTTTTAATCCTGTAAACAAAAAAATTGAAATGGAACAAAATGGCTCCGGAACTCCAGGTGATTAAGTGGATGTAAAAACTGATGTAAACTGATCTGTTCATGAGTGAACTGATGAAACAAATGGAACGCCTGTATGAAAGGGGCCTTATTAGAGGGATGGATTTTCAGAGGAGACTGCAGAGCTGCAGACTGTCTGGGTAGTGTAGTATAGTATGGTATGTGGATTACTCAACAGTTAATTTATCAGAAATGCAAGACATATAAAAATACTTCCTTTTATTCAAACAATTTTAAAAGCAAACACAAGACACCTACACAGTACAATGAATAGATGTCATTGTGTTCAGACAGGTGTTAGGTCTTTTATAACAGTAACTGAATTCTTTATTGACATCCTGCATGGCACCAAATGTTGAACTTTTTTTAAATCAGAAAACCAAGTTTATTCAAGGATTTGTACATGGTATACATCAGAACAGCATCGTGGGTACACAAATCGTAGGATATACAAATACAAGCGTTTGAAATATCATACACAGGAAGATGTACTAGAGGGATCTCCTATGAGTTTACTGCCAAACATGTTTCTAGGTTATAGCAGTATGGGTCTACCCACCCCACCTGTCCTCCCAGACACCTTTCACAAGCCACCAGATTTATGGCTTATTAACTATGTTTCTAGAAGAGCCTTTTCTCTCGTTATCATGACTGGTGAGCCTCTAGCTATGGGTAATGTAACAATGACCTAGGCCCTTTAGTTGTATTGGAATGGGATATTTTTCGACTAGATACTGGTGGCACCAACAGGTCGATTTATGTGGTTTTATACCCCACTGACCGACTTATCGCGGTTATGTACACGTTGTATCGAACAATGTAATGGGTATCGATCTCCGAGTGGTCAGTACTATTGCTCTCTTTTCCGAGAAGATCTTTGTATCAATTATTCGGTATTTAGACCACCGAACACTTTCCACAGACCCTCCTGTCCACCCCACCCATCTGGGTATGACGATATTGGATCTTTGTACAAACCGTC
>BLSH010555642.1:226196-236466 GCA_018402905.1 Glandirana rugosa
ACGTTGGGAGAAGAGAGTGAGAAGTGTGTGACTATCGTTGTGGCGTCCTCTTTACGATCGTGTCCGAAGGTCATGTAGTATCAAGGTCGTTATACCACGTGGTGGTGTAATACCCACATTCCAGGCTCGTAAGTAGAAATGCTAGCACAGGCTTCCAGTATCCGTAGTTTCAGGTGCTGCACATCTCGTATCTTCACAGCATAGACAATTGCCTTCAGATGACCCCAAAGATAAAAGTCTAAGGGGGTCAGATCGGGAGACCTTGGGGACCAATCCACTTTCCAGGAAACTGTTCATCTATGAATGCTCGGACCTTACACCCATAATGTGGTGGTGCACCATATTGCTGGAACTATGATGTACTGGAAGCCTGTGCTAGCATTTCTCCTGCGGTGTTGCTATCAGTGTGTGAAGAGTGAGAGAAGAGGGTTGCATTGACAATCCAACACAATGGGCAGCATTGAAATATTGAACGAAGTCATTATTAATATTGGTTTAATATATATCAGGGAAGAGACTGTATACAGGGACTATTGGAACCAATCAAATCTCTTATTTCATTGTGCACTTTAAGGGGTAGAAACTGAACATTTGGCTTATCATTTTGATTATTTTGGTATTCTGTCTTCCTTTATATATACATTTTATTTAGTGTTGTTTTTTGCCAATGCTATCCACTAGAATTTGATTGAGACCACACTGCAACTGGAGGGACACTCTTACGGTCCCCTACCTACAGTCCCCTACATTTGAGTTCAGCACACATAATTTTCTACACAGTTTTTTGACCACACTGTAATTACGATTGCATTGCACCTTTACCTGGAGTGGACCACTTCCAGATATTAGCACCTACCCCTCACTTATCTTATAGAACACCCATTCTACTTACCTCTTTATGCACAAGCTTTCACAATAATTTTTAACAGTCATCATCCCATTATCACTACCATTCCCCCTATCAGGAGGGATATCAGGAGGAATTTACTGGAGGGCAGCAGCTTAGCCATTGGGCTCTCAGGTTACCACAGTTAGTCCTAAGCGCAATACCCACTTCTTTTATTATACCTGAAAGTGCCATTCACCTTTAATGGCCATTTTGCAAGAAACCCACCATACACCCCTCCGCTGTTCAAATGATTGCTCCTCTCCCCCTCCATGCATGTAGACCGTGTGCAACATGTCCAAATAAAAAACAGTTTTTTACTCCCACCCCCCTCCATAGCCAGACATTAGCAGTTCACCCCCAGCGGTTGCACTGGCTCTTTTAAACAGTGCAGTCCAGCAGCGGCTGAGCTGAGCTGCCAAGAGAGCCGCCACTGCACATGTGCAGTGTTTGAACAAGCCAAAGCAGCCTCTTGGGGCACGCTGCTAACATCTTGTTTGTCCTGCCAACAAGGAAGGAGAGAGGGGGTCAGCTACGAAGGGTTTTTTTTTTTAGTTTATTTTGGACAGGCTGTACACGGCCTACGTGTATAGAATGTGCTGGGGATGCTGGAATCCATGGATGATTAATTTTGCAAAATGCCCATGAAAGGTGAACTAACCCTTATAAAGCATTGAATGTGACCTTCACCAAACATTCTCTGGTGGTGAACCAATCACAGTCATTTAACCACTTTCCTCAAATGGACGTATGGGTACTGGTTTAAGAGGTTATACTGGGGCCATGGCTGCAGCCGGAAATGCTGAGTAAAGTAAAAGCGATCCAAGAGGCTAATGAGCTGCTGGGTTACTTTTACATGTGGTGGAATGGGGTCCCCCCTCCTGGCGTCTTTCTTGGCTCTCCCATCCCACCGAGGTGCTCGGGACTGAAGCCGGGGGTTTCACTGGCTTACCATAGGGTTGGCTGAGGACCGGAGCGTCCCCGATCATCTCTATGGTCTAAGAAACCAGAAACGACGAGCATTTTGTCACTTCTGGGTGTGGTCTAATGTACACAAGCCTCAAGCCTGTGAAAAACATCTGAGATCTTAGGTCTAATATACCCCATATGTCTCAGTAAAGAGATTGTGTCACTGCCAATGCTATCACAAGGTATGTTGTTAAAAAAAAAAAAAATGAAGAGATAATGTAAACATAATAAAATGAACAATGAAAATGTAAAGCCCCCCCCCCCCCCGTGCTCTTGTGCGCAAAGACGAACACATATGTAGGTGGTGCACGCATATGTAAACTGTGTTCACACCACACATGTGAAGTATAGACGTGAACGTTGTAGTGAGGGCAATAATTCTAGCGCCAGGCCACCTGTGTAACTCTAAATTAGTAACCTTTAAAGGCCACCTTTTCTTTTTTTTTTTTTTTTCTAAATCCCAGCTCTCCTATGTACCAATATAGCATTCATGTACTTTTTTTGCAAAAATATCAAAGCTTTCCATAAAATCTACAGACACTTGCCTTACTGTCCTCCATCCATGTTTCCAAACGTATCTATTGCTTCTGCCTTACTTCCTGAACAGACTATAGGTCATGACACGGGAAGGAGTTGACCAGCTGACCTCATTAGCACACACCCTGCATCATCCACCCTCCTACCTACCGCCCATTCCCAGCTGCATGTTTTGTAAATGAAATATAATCAATCAGTGATCACCCTTCTCACTAAATACACCATATACAATCAGATTGCATAGTGTATGGCCATCTTTATACAAGTACATAGGAGGAAGTGGATAGAAACACTCAGCTGTCAAGCCCGTTCACAACTCTGCATAGCGGGGTGGTTTTTTTAGCGAGGGGGGAGGCATTTTGTAGCATTTTTTCTCATCACACAGGGCAGCCCATTCAGGTGCCCCAAAGAAGCTTCACAACTTTTTTTTTAGAGTGCAGCTTGGTGCGTTTTTTACTGCAATTTTTGGTGCTGCACATTTCTGAAATGCAAGAAAAGAAAACCCACAGATGTGAATGAAGCCTCATTGTTCTAGTGTTAAAGCACTGATTCCACTTTCAGGCCCTGTTCACATTTAGCGTAGTGTGAGCGGTAGCTTGTTGATTTCAATTGGCTGCATTACATGTGTCTTATGGGACATTTTGTCATTTTGTGGGTTGCGTGTTTTTTACTGTGCGTTTGCAGCATTTGTCACTCGTTTTTTCACATGGCAAAATGTGTGTTTGCTTCTGTGTTTGGTGTACTGTTAACAATTAATGGCACTGAAAGCGCAACTAGTAATTTTAGGTGTATAAAGATGGCCATACACTATACAATCTGATTGTACAATCTCCTTTAGATCTCAATTATGTAGTGCAAAGGCATGCCTGATTGGATACAGAGTGATTGGCTAGATAGGTGTTTCCTCCTATTATATAAATTTGGTAAATCTAAAGATTGTACAATCAGATTGTATAAACCTAAAATTACTAGTTGCACTTTCAGTGCCATTAATTGTTAACGGCACACCAAACACAGAAGCAAACACATATTTTGCCATGTGAAAAAACAAGTGACAAATGCTGCAAATGCACAGTAAAAAACACACAACCCACATAACACCAAAATGTCCCATAAGCCACATATAGCACAGTCCATTGAAATTAATGGCTGCCCTATGTGTGTCACAGGAAAAACAAGCCACAAAACGTTCGCTCCCACTATGCTAGATGTGAATGGGACCTGAAAGTGAAATTGGTGTGGTAACACAAGAACAATGAGCCTCCATTCACATCTGTGCGTTTCCTTGCATTTCAGAAATGCACTGCATCAAAAATCACAGTAAAAAACGCACCAAGCTCCACTCTAAAAAAAAGTTCTGCAGGGGCGATTGTTGTGTGCAGGACAGCCCATTCAGGTGGATGGGCTGCCCTATGTGTGATAAGTAAAAAAGCTCCAAAACACCCACCTCTCTTGTCTTGTGCCTTGCTCTATACTCGGACACACTCACATTTTTATAAGGTAGAAACAGTAAACCAAAGGGTACTTTCACACAGGGCCACCCAAGCGTTAGAGGTAAAACACTGCTAATTTGTGGTGCTTTGGCGCTGCTATGCAGGCAGCAGTGGGGTGCTTTTACCCCCCCCCCAAGGGGTTAAAAGGGCTGGCGCTTCCGGAGCAGTGTTCGGCCGCTTCGGAAGTGCTGCCCATTCATTTCAATGGGCAGGGTTGGTGGAGGAGCGGTGTATACATCGCTCCTACACCGCCCCAAAGATACGGCTTGCAGGACTTTTTTTTTCACGTTCTGCAAGAGCACCGCCCCAATGTGAAAGCACTTGAGCTTTCACATTGGGGTGCATTAAGAGCTAATTTAGAGGCACTGTTTTTAGCTAAAAAAAACACCTGTAAATCGCCTCCGGTGTGAAACTGGCCTTGGTTACCAGTAGTAATTGATATTATCTAATGTGACTAAACTAACAATTTGTTTTTGTTTTTTTTTAAATTACAGTGTAATATAATAACACAGAGACACTATCTGTAAACAATATACATACAACGTATACAATTATTTACCAGACATGCTAATGCACCTTGTGTCTGCATTCTCTGGGTAGGAGTATGTTCTGGAGCTAGCATATTTCAGTAACCTCAACACAACAACATAAAATGCTTTCTAGAAAATGTAGAAATGACAATGTCAGTATGGTTGGCATGTCGGGCTGCAGGAGAAAATAAATATGAGCATTAACAATAACAGCCAATCAGATCTTTGTTTTCACTTTTTATCAAAAAAAAAAAAAAAAAAAAGAATAAGTAATCAAACTTGTAATAGAGCCCCTGTACATAACAATAGCAGGTTAGTAAAAGCATTTTGGCACCATCAATAAGTTGTTTGTGTCGTTATTTCAACATACAGCTAGGATACGGGACAAAGAGGTCCATACCACTACATTTACGTTTTGTACCTCCCCACTACCTATTTTAACCCTTGCAACCACAAGCTTTGCATGCAATTGCCGGGCAGTCCCATTCAGTTGAATAGGTTGCATTTGGCAGATGTTATTGCCTGTCGAGCACGACAGGAGGGATCATTTTTGCCACACTGCAGTGAAAAGCATAGTGGCCGCAGCATGTCTACACTCTTGCAGACTGCCTTAGGGGAGCAGTTTAGAGGGCTGTAAAAAGCCGGCTCAACTGCATGTTTTACAACCCCACAAACGCAAGTGTAAACAAAGCCTAAACCATGTGGCTAAGATCTATGTCACAGGAGTAAGTGACAATTGACCAGCAACAGGATCGACCACTTACCTATTACTATGGAGTCACCCCATACTGGCTGTGCCTGAAAGAGGTTGCAAGATGATGTTCCTGGTTCTTTTTGAACCCCGGCCTGGTATGCAAGTGATTCTATGTGCTTTACAGATGTAGGATGGTAAGAGCTGTGAGGACCAGTTTCACAAATGTTTTTAAGTACTGAAAGTAATAAATAGGTTGTAACTCATTAAAGTGAAAGGTGAACTAGAGAAACGCTCCTAGAGGCATTTTGATTATTCCAATTTTTTCCCCTGACACTTATACTATATACATATGTTATATATTATTACAGTGCAGTGCAATTTCATCCATCACCATACTCTTATTCATCAATGCACAAGTGAGAAAGAAATCTCAATAAAATATAATAAAAATAAATATGATAAGCGTCTCTAATAGTCTCTCAAATGTAAATATAAGATCTTCACAGATCAACCCGCTGTGTTCAAAAATTGTGATAAAACAGATTCTTCACAAGTGTGTCCTGTGAACCACCACCTCTGTACAATGTGCCCACTCACCTACGGAATCAGGCGCCACTACAGAGTCTCATTCACCTTTTACACTCCTCCTGTGGGTATCTCAATACCACTCTACCTCCTCCTGGATCCAAGTCAAATGTTCAGAGTGTGCCCTTAAACTTGCTCTTCGTCCATTATGACATAAAAAGGAGAAGAACCATAGTGCTCTCTGTTTCACAATTTTTTATGCTTTAAAAACAGGGATTAAACTCGCCTGCACAGATAACATAAAAACAGGCGTTACAAGATACACAACTCACCGCTGATACTCGGATCCCTATTGAATGAAGGCATGGGCTTGGCTCCTCCCACCTAAACGCGTTACGCCCTCCTATTGGGCTTCCTCAGTAGGCAAGGAGCCGACCTTTCTGTTTCACTTTTATTGCTGTTTGTTTCCACGGTCACATTCATTTAATTGAGGGATCCGGAAGCGCCAATACCAGCCTACATACATGCCCACTAACTCACTATAGTGCTCACCTCACTTGTCTATAGGTCATCACTATAGTGCGTTAGTGCACATGCACGCTTTACTATTCAGGTACATACAACATCATCAATGCCAAAAGACCTCTATTTATAAATGAAGCATTTGTATAGTACTGTATCAAATGCCTTAGCAAAACCTTGATATACTACATCCACAGGCCTTTCCTTATCCAAATTACAGCCTATCTTTTCAAAGTATGTTAAAAGGTTGGTCTTGCAAGAACATTCTTTCATAAATCCATGTTTGTTACTATTTTCACTGGCGAATTCTTGGGTATGGCCCTTATCATTGCTTCCAAAATTTACATACTAATGATGTTAGACTGACTGGTCTGTAATTTTCATGTTTATATCTTGGCCTTTTTTTGAATATTACCATCATGTTTGCTTTTTTGCCATGTGCTGGTACCAATACAGTCAGTAAGCTGTCCTTAAAGCGGAGTTCCACCCAAAAGTTGAACTTCCGCTGATCGGATTCCTCCCTCCCCCCACAGGTGTCACATTTGGCACCTTTGGGGGGGGTGAGGACACCTTTGACAGGTGTCCTTTTCCACACATCCTGGAGCTCGGGCTGGCGACTGCTGACGTCAGCAGCCCGACTCCCTCGTCGCTCGCGCATGCGCAGTAAGGTGCACCGGGTTAGCTTACCCACAATGGACACGGCTGCACCCGACCCCCCTACAATATTACTCAGTTCTTTGAGAACTTCTGCGCGTAAGCCATCTGGTTCTGATGATTTATTCATATACATATTTTCTAGTTTTTATTTGAACATTGGTTTCTGTCACCGATGCAGGTACATTTAATAGACTGTTATTAGCATTACTGTCTGGTTTATTATAACTAGGGATGCACCAAAATTTCAGCAAATTATCAGCCGAAAACTATGTTTTTGGCATTGGCCGAAACAAAAAAAACTGCCTATACCAAAAGAGGGCGGGGTCCGCCCTGGATACCGCCCATTGCGGGGGTATGTGTGCATCACATACCCCCGCAATAGATGCAGGAGATGAGAAGATTCACATTGCACAAATAGCTCGGTTTGTAAGAGCCGCTCTGTGCCTTTAAAATGTCATGTATTTTTACTGAATGCAGAGAGAGAGCTGTCATCTCCACGCTGATGTCGGGGGTGGGCAGGACCGAACAGCTATCAAACGCCAGCCAATGGGATAGAGGCTGGTGGGTGTTTGATAGCTGTTCGGTCCCGCCCACCCCCGACATCAGCGTTGAGATCTGACAGCGCTCTCTGCATTCAGTGAAAATACATGACGGTTTCATGCACAGAGCTGCTATTACAAGCCATGGTATCTGTGCAATGTGAATCTTCTCATCTCTTCTATCAGTGCCACCTGCTAGTGCCATGCATTGCCACCTGCCAGTGCCACCTACCAGTGCCGCCTCATCTTCTCTGTCAGGGCCAATCAGTGCCATTGGTCAGTGCCACCTCATTTCCTCTGTCGGTGCCAATCAGGGCCACCTATCAATGCCACCAATCAGTGCTGCCTATGAGTGCCAATCAGTGCTGCCTGTCAATGCTCAGGCACAGGTAGACTGCATATCACAATTGTATATAAAAATATAAATATTTTTTAAAAACTGTCCTTTTCGGTTTCGTTATTCGGCTTAGTGCATTTTCGGTTTCGGCACCAAAATTTCCATTCGGTGCACCACTAATTATAACCCTCCTGCTGATTCTTATAAACCAAGGAGAATGTATTTAATACAGTTTCCTTCTCCTTGTCACTTGTGACCAACTTCCTCTGATCATTTTTGTGAGGCCAATATGTTCTGACCTATCCTTCAAACTATTAATATATGGTCATGGCCAAAAATATTGGCACCCCTTCACCCAGAAAGCTGTTGCAATTACAAATGTTTAAGTATTCTCATGTTTATTTCTTTGGTTTATATTGGTATGACAAAAAGTGGAGAAACAAAAAGCCAAATCTGACACATTCCACGAAAAACTCCAAAAATAGACTGGACAGAATTATTGGTATCTCTCAAAATAGTAAGAAATAACTGCATTCTAAGTTTGTGATTCTGCTGTAATTTGTAATTAAACTCGCCTGTATCAATTAACAGGTGCCGACAATCTAGAAATTACACCAGCAACCAGTTAAAATGGTGAAAAATTAACTCAACCTTTTTGTTGCGCGAGTCTGTGTGCCACACATCTTAATGTTCCTGTGTCGACTGTGCGCAACATTGTAAAGAAGTTTACAGCTCATGGCACTGTAGCTTATATCCCTGGACATGGACGAAAGAGAAAAAAAATTATCAAAGATTGCCACGATGGATTGTTCAAATGGTGGATAAAGAACCTCGATCAACTTCCAGTTAATTCAAGCTGACTGTCAGGTCCCTTGGGGTAAGGTGACAGATGCGCCCCGCTGGGGTGCAAAGCGCACCGCTAAGGTTGCTAAGTGCACCACTAAGGTTGTGAACCCCTAGCTGAATGCTGTGACTAGAGATCAGTATGGTGCAGGGAAGCGGGACTGCTGGGACCCTGACACAGATTGCACAGGGAGCTAGAGCATAGGTTTCCCCATGGTGTGGAGTCTAAGAGCCAGCAGGTGTTCACCAGGGCCTCTGGGGGTGAGGATGGACTTGGCTGCAACTGGATCTAGGTCACGGCCCCCAGGGACCCCCAGCTCATGCTCACGGCAGACTACAGGTGAAATGGAGAGAAAGCAGCAGTGCAAGATATCAAGAGACGGTCAGTGGGAGAGCCAAGGGTCAGGGCTACAAGCAGGCAAGAGACACGCCAAGGTCGGGATCATTAGCAGACAAGGAAGGTCAAAGAACAAGCCGAGATCGGGGACACTAGCAGACAAGGAAGGTCAAAGAACAAGCTGAGATCCGTACACTGAAACAAACTGAGAGCACGCGACAGAAGCAACCACACAAGCCTAACATGCAATAATTGGTCGCCAACGAGGCTTGCAGCACATGGTCTTTTTTAGAGTTTTTCTTTAATTGGAGACTGGGGTGGAGTTCACAGAGGGAAGCTACTTAGCACACAGGTGATGATGTGCACGGCCGCTAAGCTGACACAACCAATGAGGTAAGCAGACAGGACATGAATTGTACTACAGGTTCATGACAGACCCCATACATGCTATACAACTTCTGTTGTCAGATTTCCTTTAGATTTACCAAAACCATGTAGTGCAAGTGCCTGCCTGATTGCATACAAATTGAGTGGAACTTCAGTAATTTTTCCATCTTTCCATGTATTAAATCTTCTGCCCACTTTGGTTAGTAAAACTTTTTTTTTTCTGCCAGTAAATACCTTATACAGCCCACTTCCTGTTTCTTGTCTGGTTATTAGCCTAGGTGTATGACATCACGCACAGCTCTCTCTCACTCTCGTAAGAGTTTACCAGGAAGGGAGGGGAGTCATAAGAGGGCCAATGAGAGCTGCAAAGCTGGAGATGTGTGTCTGTAAATCCAGGAAGTGAACAGGCAGCAGCTTCAGCTGCCAATAGTTGAAATGACTGCAGCCAGACTTAGTGGAGGGAGGTGTCTGCAGTATATTTGGCAAGTACAGAATCACAGTATATATAAAATAATATGTAAATCACACCAATCACCCAACATATTGGGTTACACCATAGATACTATGTAGGGATGGTCTCTTTTTTTTGTCCTTGAAACAATTATACAGGATCCTAGAGGTGGCAATTGGGATCGGTGCATCCTTCAGCGCGAGGCCTTATGGATAGAGCGCCTCAATGCAATGATTCCCCCTGGGATAAATGAGGTGGATTCTTATAGACCATTTTTATAATTAGATGAAGCCCCTTTCCTTTTTTCTTTCCTCCGTTCCTCCCCCATTCCCTTTCCCTTTGGCTTTCCTGCCCCCCCCGGGCAAGATCAATATGACAATCTCTCCTTTTTTCATCTTGGACAGTTTGGTTGAGTGGCATGTGTCTATTCAACCACTAGAGAGCACTGTCTCGTTACACACCCGAGGTTGAGGGGGATCCCTCCTCTGTGTGGTCTCTGGGCCCCTGGCTTTGAGCGGAGTCTCCCCGGCAGGCGCGCAGCTCTGTGGGGAAAGGTGGACGGA
>BLSH010555642.1:301183-336964 GCA_018402905.1 Glandirana rugosa
CAGTGTACTTCTCTGCCCTCCTTTCTCCCCCCACAGCAGTGGCCTCTGCCCCCCTCCACCCTCCCATAGGAGTGACCTGCCTTTGCTCACCCTTCACTCTCCCACAGTAGTGATCCACTCTGCTGTCTGTCAAACCTCACCTCCTCCACAGTATTGTCTTTCATTGCCCTCCTTCACCCCCTTCCCCACAGCAGTGTCCTCCTGTTAACACCCTCTCCCTTCCCCTATCTTTCACAGCTGTGTCCTAGATCCTTCATTCTCTTACCTCACACAGCACAACAAAGGGTGGCAGGCATAGCAGCACTGGATATTAACAAGCTTGGTGATTGGTTGCCAGGAACGCCCTGCGTTCTAGCAACCAGTCATCTATGGTTTACTGGAAAAGTTAACATTGCCAGCTCCTGCCCCTGCCCTATGCTCTTCTGTGAAAATTACAGCGGCACAGGCTTGGGGTAAGAGCTGGATTTTTAGTGGTGACCATCGTGGTCCAGATGGAACAGTGATTTGGTTCAGATCTGGACCATAGTTCGCCATTTAGTAATGCCTTCTCTATGGAAAATCTCAGGCCCAGTGTCCTGATAGTGACAACAGTTGGCTGTGCTTGCACAATGCATGTTGGAACAGTTACTTGTAGTCTCCACCTGGCGTGTGTGTGACAGGGTGATAACCCAGAACCACAGTTGGGAAACGGGAATAGAATGCTTTCTCCCTATATCAGGAAGTACCTGAACAAGGACCTTCCTTACAGGTTCACCAGATATTATTGTTTTGAAAGCTGCAGATAGACTGGATTAAGCACAACTTTTAAAATTATGTTAACAGGTTCAAACCTTTTATAAGGTTTTTAGTGCTTGGGGTTACTTAGTTTCTTTTCTCATACTCTGTGCATTTATTTTATTTTCAGCCACTGATGACATAGTGAAAGTAGAGGTTTGGGATGTGGTCGATAAAGGTGAGTTCATCTTTTACTAGGTAACATGTTTGTATTAAGCAATGATGTTTACTTAAAGGGTAACTTCACTTGGCAAAATAACATGTATAATTGCGACACAAGTCATATTGTAGTTTGATGTTCTTAAAAATTACCTTTCCTTTTCAGTCTGCAGCTCTGTAATTCTCTGTAAAATGCAATGCAATATGGTTACATGGAGGCGCTCTGAAAACAGAATGTGTACAGAACGCCCCCAGAAACATAAATTCCTGCTAGGCTGCTTGTGTGATTGGCTCACTGATTTTCCCAGAAGTCTGCACTGAGATACTAGTCAGTTTTTTGGCATCCCCTACAACAAAAATTAAATTTTTGGTAAGATACTTCCTAAGGGAAAATCACTGATAAAGGGATGCAAACTCTAACACTTTTCCTCAGAGCTCTGCAGGTGCAGCAATTGACTGATAATTGTAAAAACACTCCCATTAGATTCACTGGGCACATGGATACAGACATATAAACGCCTATTTCTTCAGAGGAGGAGGAGCAATCTGCAACAAAGTTTTTGTTAAAATCCTTGCAGATTAAAGAACACCTTGCCCATATTCTCTTGATGGCACAGTCTGGCAATGAAGTATGGAGAAATACAAACCATTACCCCAGTACGTACTGAGGGTGGTGGTGGTGGTGGGGGCGGGGTGGGCTGTGTGTGTGTCATGCATAGCCTTGGGGCTCTGCCAGGGGATGCTTACAAAAGGCTTATTCTGCCTGCTTCAGTGTGAACCTATTACGTTGCCTACTATGAAAAGATATTTTTTTAAATAAAGTGATTTAAACCAGTTCCATACTGAGTCATTGTAAAATGACGTCGGGCGCTTCTCGCCGATACAGAGCCCGCAGCGCGGCATTCACGGATCGATCGTGTCCCCGGGGGTTGTGTCGCACCCCCCCTCCCCAATCGGGGTAAAGAGCCAATAGATCTGGCTCTTTACCACGTGACCGTCTGTGTCCAATCACAGCCGGTCACATGTTGTAAACAACCCGTGCTAACAAGCTGTCACCAGGTTCTCCCTCTCACACACCGATCGTGTGTGAGAGGGAGATTGCGGTAATTACTTGTTACCGCCAGATGTACACACCAAGCACACTAATCAACCCCCCCCTAATAAAGAGGACCTGTCACCACCCCATCAAAGTACCTGTCACAGCCCATCAGAGTACCTATCACCTGTCTATCAAAGTACCCGAGTACCTGTCACCAGCCCATCTGAGTACCCGAGTACCTGTCACCAACCCATCAAAGTACCCGAGTACCTGTCACCAGCCCATCAGCGTACCCGAGTACCTGTCACCAGCCCATCAGCATACCCGAGTACCTGTCGCCAGCCCATCAGCGTACCCGAGTACCTGTCGCCAGCCCATCAGCGTACCCGAGTACCTGTCGCCAGCCCATCAGCGTACCCGAGTACCTGTCGCCAGCCCATCAGCGTACCCGAGTACCTGTCACCAGCCCATCAGAGAACCCGAGTACCTGTCACCAGCCCACCAAAGTACCCGAGTACCTGTAACCTGCCCACCAGAGTACTCGAGTACGTGTCACCTGCCCACCAGACTACCCGAGCACCTGTCACCAGCCCATCAGATTACCCGAGTACCTGTCACCTGCCCTTCAGGTTACCCGAGTACCTGTCACCAACCCATCTGAATAACCGATTACCTATCTGCAGCCCATCGGAGTACCCAGGTACCTATCTGCAGCCCATGCCTCATAGAATATATCTCAGGTATTTGCTTTCCAAGATGGCGTCATTTTGGGGGTAATTCCACTGTCCTGGTGCTCCAGGGTCTTCAAAAGTGTGATAGGTAGCAATTCAATTTTATGTGTAATTTCTGCTCCTAGAACGCCTGACGGTGCTCCCTGCATGTTGGACCCCTCTATGTGGCCAGGGTGTGAAAAAGTCTCACATATGTGGTATCGCCATACTCGGGACGAGTAACAGAATATATTTTTGGGGGGTTATTTTTGCTATATACATGCTATGTGTTCGAAATATCATATAAATTGACCACTTTGTGAAAAAAAAAAAAATGTTTTCATTTTCTTTCAACGTTTTCCGAAGACTTGTGGAAAAAAAATGAACCGTACAAAAGACTCATAAGCATCATAGAATATACGTTGGGATGTTTGCTTTCCAAAATGGGGTCATTTTGTGCGTAATTCTATTGTCCTGGTGCTGCAAGGCCTTCCAAAGTGTAGTGGGTGGTTAGGAAATCATATGTGTAATTTCTGCTCCTAGAACGCCTGACGGTGCTCACTGCATGTTCGGCCTCTCTATGTGGCCAGGCTGTGTAAAAGTCTCACACATGTGGTATTGCCATACTCGGGATGAGTAGCAGAATATATTTTGGGGGGTCATTTTTGCTATGTACATGCTATGTGTTAGAAATATCTTTTAAAATTGACCACTTTGTGTAAAAATAAAAGCGTTTTCATTTTCTTTCCACGTTTTTCGAAGACTTGTGGAAAAAAATTAAACATTCAAAAGACTCATAATGCCTCATAGATTATACGTTGGGGTATTTGCTTTCCAAAATGGGGTCATTTAGTGGGTAATTCCATTGTCCTGTTGCTCCAGGACCTTCAAAAGTATAATAGGTCGTTAGGAAATTAGATGTGAAAGCTCTGCTCCTAGAATGTCTGACAGTTCTCCCTGCATTTTGGACCTCTCTATGTGGCCAGGCTGTGAAAGTCTCACACATGTGGTATTGCCATACTCGGGGCGAGTAGCAGAATGTATTTTGGGGTGTAATTGGAAGTATGCATATGCTGTGTGTGAGAAATGCCTTGTTATGACAATTTTGTGCAAAAAAAACAAAACAATTTCTTAATTTTCTGAAGAATTGTGGGAAAAAAGTACAACTTCAAAAAACTCGCCATGCCTCATACTAAATACCATGGAATGTCTACTTTTCAAAAAGGGGTCATTTGTGGGGTATTTGTACTTTCCTGACATTTCAGGGCCTCAAGAAATGAGATAGGCCATCAGTGCATCAGGTGTGCTCAATTTTCAATGATTGGCACCATAGCTTGTAGACTCTATAACTTTCACACAGACCAAATAATTTACACTTATTTGGGTTATTTTATGTATAGAATTTAAAAAAAGTGTTTTTTTTTTTTTTTTCAAAATTTTCACACTTTTTTCACTTATGTCGCAAAAAATAAAAAACCCAGAGGTTATTAAATACCACCAAAAGAAAGCTCTATTTGTGTGAAAAAAATGATACAAATTTTGTTTGGGTACAGTGTAGCATGAGAGAGTAATTGTCATTCAAAGTGTGAGAGCGCTGAAAGCTGAAAATTGGTCTGGGCAGGAAGGGGGTTTAAACGTCTGTATTGAAGTGGTTAAACAATTTTTGTGTTAAAATAAAAAATATGTTCTACTTACCTGCTCTGTGCAATGATATTTCACAGAGCAGTTCCTTACCTCCTTTTGGGTAGTCCCCTTCTGACACTCATTCCTCCTCCGGGTGCAAAACAAGCAGCCGTGCACAGCTATATACGACAAACACAGCACTGGTAAGCCAAGCCCCTGCTCCCTCCTCAAATGTGTTTGACAGCTGCAGGAACATATGGCTCCTGCCGCTCTGGGTCTCCTTTGGGACCAAGAAGTGAGCAGAGCGGTGCTGCAGCTGGGACAGTGCTGGAGCAGTGAGGAGAGTCTGATAAGTTGGGGGTGAGGAGGAGGGGGTAGAACAGGTAACGAGGCATTTTTTTTACCTTAATGCAGGGAATGCATTAAGGTAAAAAAAAAACTCTCTGGGTCACCCCCCTAAACTTACCTGAACCCTATCTCGATCCAGTGGTGTGCACGAGAGCAGTGGCTCTCCTGGGTCTCACTCTCCTCATTGGCTCTCACAGCAGCTGGCACCATTTGGCTCCTGCTGCTGTCAATCACAGCCAGTGAGCCAATAAGGAGAGAGCAGGTCCAAGCCACGCTTTGTGTGTGAATGGACACACAGGAGCATGGTTCAGGAGCTAGCCTGTTCGAGTGCCGCCATGGGAAGATGCTTGCTATTTGGGGCACTTGGCAGAGGGGAGAGCCAGGATTGCCGGTGGGAGACCCAAAAAGAAGAGAATCGGGACTGCTCTGTGCAAAACCATTAGGCTGGGTTCATACATGTGCGATTTCATAAGCCCATTTTCACATTGAATAAATAAAGCATTTGTTCATCGGTTCAGGTGCGTTTTTGATGTTCTGATGCGAATTTGCAAGTCTCATGTCTGGATTTTTTTCACAGCTGCGATTTCAGTGCTGGCCAATACATATTAGATAAAGGGTGTCAACTCCTGTAGTAGGAGAGCAATCCGTGCTGAAATCCTGACCTGAATCCTGAACGCAACTGAACACGTGTGATTCAGAAGCGTTCCCATGGAACTAAATGAGCCTGGAATTCGCACCTGAACTACACTGCAGTGCTCAGAAAAGGCACAGGACTCTTTAAATTCGCACTGCGGATGCACCACATATGTGAATAGCGTCAATGAAAATGATTGTTATTTCACATGTTCAATACGCATCCAATTCGCATATATGTGAACCGAGCCTTACAAAGAGCAGGTACATATAACATAACATGTTTGTGTTTTTTTTTTTTTATTTTAAAACCAACCTTTAGAATCACTTTAAAGTGGTTGTAAAGTCATTATAACAAATCCAGTAATCTGCTTTTACAAGATATTATAATGTCCAGTGTGTGTCTTTGTGTAACATTATTGCTGAAAATCCCTTAATTACAGCGCCGTTGGGCGCTTGTGTCCCGCTGGAGCTCTCTGTCCCTGTTTCTAGCACTGCACAGGGAGGGGCCTCGATTCCCTGCTGACGTCAGCCGGAAGGAGGGAAGGGGAGCAGCGGGAGGTCGCTTGAGCGCCCCATCGGCGCTGTAATCAAGTATTTTCAGCAATAATTTTATACTAAGACACACATTGGACATTGTATTATCCTGTAACACAGCGTATTACAGAATTTCTCAGTAGTAAGACTCAGACTTCTGAGCTGACGGGCAAGAGAGGGAGGGGGAGAGAGGAGACCAGTGGCTGAAGAAGGCACGTAAACTGAGCACATGATTACCGTGGTCAGCACACAGGGGAACACAGGAACTGGCAGGATCAACCAGGTTTTTTAGAACATGGAAAGGGTTAAATGACACAGCACAAACACTGTGCTGTCTATCATGCTTTTAAAGGATCAGGATAATACTTTTTTTGGGTTACAACTACTTTAAAGCGGTTGTATGTCCTGAAAAAAAAAATGAAGAAACCTGCAAGGCATAGGCATAATGAGCTAGTATGCACCGCATACTAGCTCATTATTAAATACTTACCTTAGAACGAAGCGCCCGCACCGCCTCCCGGTGACCGCTGAGGGAGCTGATATGTTCCCTCTGCGTTTTTTTTCCAGGTTCACGGCTCCGGCGCTGTGAGTGGCCGGAGCCGCAATGATGTCACTCCCACGCATGCGAGCGAGAGTCCTCTGTTCTGACAAGGTCCAGCACCATCTGCCAGGCCTTCAGAGCGCATGCGCCGCTTACGTCGGCAGCTACATGCCAGGTGAATATCTTATGAGATATCCATTTTACATACAGGTAAGTCTTATTATAGGCTTACATGTAGGTAAAAATGTGCAAGCGGGGTTTACAACAGCTTTAAGTTTAGGACCAATTTATTCTTTGCAGGGAGCTCTCAGTGACTTCCTTCCTACTTTAAAGGAAATCTTGTGGTGAATTCAAGTTTATCTCAATGTCAATGCTTCCTCACCCTATAAAAATTGCCTGCATGAAAATATATGCAAAATGTACCCATAAAAAAAGTTTGATTTCAAACTTAACTTATCCCTGTCTTGTGCTTGCAGCGCCTAGGCAAGAGCGATGTCTTCTGGTACGATCATGGGGAATTCAGAGCAACCCAAATCTTGCAGAAAAAACCTCTCCTGCAAAGCACTGGTGAGATTTGATTTGCTTTGCATTCTCCAGGAATCTGTGACATCACAGCCAGCGATGTGAAAGACAAGGGTAAGAGAGGGATAAAACCTAAATCTTAACTTTGCAGCCTGCTCTACGCTCCAAAGCCCCTCTAGTCAGAATCTTCACTTCAACGTCCAGCCATGTATGCCACTGTCTCCATTCAATCTTGTGATGGTACAACACTGGCAGGGGAGTTGTTTGAAAGGAATCCATTTTTCAAACCATTGGAGCTATATAGAAAAACAGGATGATATAGTTGTCTTCTGTATCTGTGTTTAAGAGTTTATCTATTTTGTTTTTATTGTCCAGGGAAAGGCAAGAAGCGAGGAGAAGGTGGACTGAAGTTGGAAAATGAGCCTCAAGAGGTGAGGACTCAGCGGTCAAGGCTTCTGTTTTCAGTTTATATCCACTGGAGACAAAAAAAATACTTTGCAGAAGAGCAGCTGATATTTTTTGCAAATCTGTCCAAGTTACACACCTGTGCAGAACATGAGATATGCAGGGCTTGTGTAACTGTTTATTGCAGCCTGCTGTCCTGGCATTATTACCACTTTCTGATAACAGGATCTTTATTTAACAATGCTTGGTAGAATAGAAGTCACTTGACTTGGACTACTGTCATGTGTTATACATTTGAAGAAGGCGTGTGTATCTGAAGGTCAATGGTTTGTGCTTTTCTCCATCCAGGGGGATGCTGACCTGGCGCTGGATGCAGAGTTTTTGGACGTTTACAAGAATTGCAATGGGGTGATCCTGATGTTTGACATTACCAAGCAGTGGTATGTATATCAAGAAGAAATGCTCTATCCTTTCACTATTATCACTTTTGCAAGTACACACTGGGTTATTATAGTTTATTACTTTCTAAATGTATAATATGTCAACTTACTGTGTAGCGCTGTACAGAGAATGGGAATCTTTTGTCTGTCTGCTCTAGAACAACTTACTGTTTTATATCTCAATTACAGCCATGAAGTTACACACTTACGTTCTAACCTTTCAATGTGTTTTAGATCAGGGGTGAGCCACCTGTCGATCACGCCCATCTGATGGGTAGATCACAACCTGACATGCTGCCAGCTTCTAATTGAGTTTGCCACCTGTCACCTCAAAGCGGCAATCTTCAAAAACATCTGAGCCGCTGCACACATGCTGCAGCGGGTGTGCCGAGTGCGCTATTGCACTTGGCACTAGTGCAGAAAGAATAAATTCTGTCAGGCGGAGTGATCTCTATCCAGTAGATGATTTCTAGTCCCGGCCTCTGACTTGCTGTCTTTCAGAGACTGGGAGAAGGGAGAGGAAAAGAGAGTGGAGCCGGCACTGCAACATGAGGGAGCATCACAAGGGGTGTTAAAGTGGGAGGGGGGGGGGGGGGTTAAAGGGATTATTAATGACATAGTATGCAGCATGAAGGGGTTAATGCATTAGTGACCAGTGGCAGTATTCATTGACCCCTTTATGCTGCAGCATGGAGGGGCTATTAAACACTGCCACTGACCACTAATGCGGTATAAAGGGGCAATTAACACTGACATTGTTCACTACATCACAAAGGGATTAATTGCCACTGCCCTCCAACTACCACTGACCATCAATGCAGAGAGCCCCCTCTTACCCCCATCACTGCCTCTAAAAGCAATCCAGCAAATAATTAGCCGCTATGATTACTTTTACAAAAAAAACAGCATCGCCTGCCTGAAAAAACATTACCAGGTTGATGCCGGTAGCTGCAGGTATCATCTCAGTATACCACTTTAACCACCTCCCACCTGCGCTATAGCTGAATGACGGCTACAGTGTGGGCCTTAACGTCCTCCCGTGCATGAGCTGCCTGTGCGCCCCACTCTGTGATCACCGAGTCAGTGGTACATATCAGTGCCACCAATTAATGCCCATCAGTGCTGCCTATCAGTGTCGCCTACCAGTGCCCATCAGTGCAGCCTATCAGTGCTGCCTCATCAGCGCACATCAATGAAGTAGAAAAATTACCTGTTTTCAAAATTATATAACAAACTATGAAACAGTGTTTTTTTTTTTTTGTTTTTTTTTTTTCAAAGGCAGTGATTAAAGTGGTTGTCAACTCTGTACAACCACTTTAAACTACAGGTAAGCCTATAATAAGGCTTCACTGTAGGTCCTGGGAATATCTCCTAAACTTGCACGGTTTAGGGGCTATTCCCTGTATCTGCATGTGCCGATGTCATCGGCACATGGGCACTGTAGAATCCGCCCCAAGGCGTTCCAAGGCAAGTATTTCATAAAGAGCTAGTATGCGATGCATATTAGCTCATTATGTCTTTGTGGGTTTTTTTTTTGGAGAGTTGACAACCACTTTAAATTCCACCAAAAGAAAGCTCTATTTGTGTCAAAAAAATGATAAAAATTTCATTTGGGTACAGTGTAACATGACCGCGCAATTGTCATTTTAAAGAGTGACAGCGCTGAAAGCTGAAAAATGGCCTTGGCAGGATGCAAGTGGTTAAACCACCAACGGAAATTTAGATTAGCTGGTCTTAAAGTGGTTAAAGTAAAATTCCAGCTTCAACCTAACAAACATTAAAAATGCCCCTACTAACACCTATGCTGACTAACCTGTTTTCAGGCCGTTCCAATCTGGCGAAGTTCTCTCACCTGTGTGAGCCAGTGGTGTATGCTGGGGAGAGGAGGGAGTGCCAACAACGGCTGGGACATGCAAACCTATGGGTGATGTCAACGCTCCAGGTTTTAGCCTTTCTCAAGCGCTCTCTCCTCTGCAGCCGCCACTGGCTGATACAGGGAAGATCACATGACTGGACCGGGGCAGGCTGAAAATACATAAGCATATACATCTTCTCTTTTTTTTTTTTACAGTGACATTTGTGTATATTTCTATACGTTTTCTTCATGCCATTGTTCTATTGGTGCCTTACTAGTTAATTTAGTTAAAGAAAAAAAAGAGGGGGATAAAAAAGGTTGTTACACTCTGGTGACCTTTGATCTCTTCCATGTTGCTCACATAGATCCTCCACCTCTCAGATGTAGCCTACCCCTGTTTTAGATCATAGGAGGAAATTTGAGTATCTGGAGGGCATCCACAAACCTAGGGAGAATGTACAAGCCCCATACACCTAACATTATGATAGATTGCAAGGCAACTGCGCTGCCTCCTGTAAGCTCTGAACTCAGAACTACTGCATTACTGTGCAGATGAACAGTAATCGCTAAGCCTTGTTTAGCAACATCCTAACAACATTCTGGGAGTTTTCAGGTCAGGCTTCATGAGGTACACAAAAATGGCCTTCACCAGTGCTTCTCAACCTCAGTCCTCAGGTATCCCAACGGGCCATGTTTTGGGAACTTCCTTTAGATAAATTAGCTCTTATCAATACCGTGTCACTGATATTGATTTAAAGCAGTTGTGCAAAGTAAAGGAAAACCTGAAAACTTGGCCTGTTGGGGGGACTTGAAGACTGAGGTTGAGAACCACTGGCCTACACCTATAGCAACGGCATCATTTTATCTTAGTCAAAATTGCACAGCTTGTATTGATCTTCAGACATCCCTTATCTGCATCGGCAGTTTTTTTTTTTTTTTTGGTAAAGGTGAACTAAACCATTTAACATATTTTTCTATTACATTTGACTAGAGCTCTGCTTTAAGATTCCATTGCTTTTCAAGGACCTAGCACTTGTAATAGTCCCATATGAGTTTAACTATGTGAGTGAAAATTATGCTAAGACTAGCTTAGTACAGCAATAATCCAGAAGTAGAGAAACCACACAGCTTAATTATTCACCTTCCATATGGCCAGTTGACCTTAGAATTGGTGTATCAGGGAGGTGTAGGAGGGTCTCCACTGACCTGTGATTAGAATCCCATCAGTGGTTTGTTGCTGTAATGATGCTGCACCTCATTGGGTTCTACCATAGAGAAACATTGTGGATAACACGTCTTCTTCTTCAGACCTGATTCTCTGCCCTGTTGGGTTTTCAGGACATTTAACTACATAATGAGGGAGCTCCCCAAGGTACCAAGCCATGTGCCAGTGTGTGTTCTTGGAAATTATCGTGACATGGGGGAACACCGTGTCATTTTGCCCGACGATGTCCGGGATTGTATCCAGGGCCTTAACAGGTGAGAGGAGTTGTGTGATATAAAAAAAAATTGTCCTATTCAAGTATTTATTATTATTCTTATATACTTTTAATATATGTTATTCTTTGTAGGTGTTTTCATGTTTTTGTTACTGCATTAAATACAGATTTTTGTCCCCTGTCAGAACAAAATAGCCCAGTGGGGGAGATCGGTGTACTAACATTGCATAGTTAGTACCAGCGGCTCCTCCCCAAGATCTTCTGTTTTTTGTTTTGTTTTTTTTTTCCTTCAGCTCATTGGATTGAATGAAAAAAAAAACAAATAGTGTGTACTAGGCTTAAGTGCATACAAGATTTAGAGGTTCAGTATGTGTGGCTAAAGTATTTTCTAAGTTGCTGCCACAGAATGAGTATGCATGCTATAGGTAGGGCATTGTCTCCAAGTACTGAAGCCAGCAATCTGACATTTTTTCAAGAAAAGACCAACAATGGCATTCCATGCATTTATTCAACTATAGGTTTTCTTTGAATATCAGCCACACAGGGAATGCATTGTTTTCAGTGAGTCAGTTAACTGGTCAGACTTGATAAACTGCAGTGAAGCACAACCTTTGTGTAGCACTGCAAATCTGGAAGTTGAGCCTTTTTGTAAAGGATAAGTTCACCTTTAAAAAATAAATAAATAAATGCACATATTTTTGCAGGTAACAAAAAAGGGAATTTATTATTTGTATTACTTGGATCCTGGAAAGCGTTGCACCCGTGATCAGCAGGACTCCTGCAGACTTCTCAGTGTATCTGTCTGCCTTCTGCCTCGTACATGCAGGCAGATACACACTTACAGGAAAAGACAATGAACTACCAGAGTGCTGAAAAGTGCCATAGTTCATTGAAACTACAAGCCGACAGCTGCAAAGGCTGTCGGTATTTGTAGTTTCCTATTCAGAGGACTGTGCCTCCTGTCACTGGGGGAGGGAGGGAAGAGGGGAATGGCTGCAGCTGCTGGAACATGTTATATGTTCCAACCTAAATACAGATGGGACATGTAACATGTTGTAAAGGGTGAACGTCTCCTTTAACCACTTCAGCCCTGGAAGGATTTCCCCCTTTATGACCAGAGCACTTTTTGTGATTCAGCACTGCGTCACTTTAACTGACAATTGGGCGGTCGTGCGACGTTGTACCCAAACGAAATTGTTGTCCTTTTTTTACCGCAAATAGAGCTTTATTTTGGTGGTATTGGATAACCTCTGCGTCACTTCTGATCACCACTATAAACAGAGCGACAATTTTGCAAAAAAAAAAAAATATTTCTTTTTGCTAAAATACATATCCAAAAAAAATATGAAAAACCAAATTTATTAATTAATTTTGGCCGAAATATATTCTTCCTCATATTGTTGGTAAAAAAAAAAAAAAAATCGCAATCGGCGTACATTGATTGTTTTGCACAAAAGTTGCCGCGTTTACGAACCATGAGAATTAATTTATGTGTTTTTTATTGTTTTAATTTTTTTACTAGTAATGGCGGTGATCTGCAATTGTTAGCGGGACTGCGACATTGCGGTGGACATGTTGAACAATTTTGACACTTTTTTGGGACCATTGGCATTTATACAGCGATCAGTACTATGAAAATTCACTGATAACTGTGTAAATGTCACTGGCAGGGAAGGGGTTAACACTAGGGGGTTAACTGTGTTCCCTGCTTTTATGTTTCTAACTGTGTGGGGGCTGGGCTGACTGGGGGGGAGGGGAGAGATTGTTGCTCCCATATACACGAATCGCACTCCTTTCCCGTGTCAGAATGGACATCCGTGTGTTTACATACACGGATCCCCGTTCTGTCACTGCGGGGGAGCAATCGTGGGTAGCTGGCGGACATTGAGTCCGCCCTACCTGTTCCCTGGCTCCCCCTCTACACAGTGAGCACACGCCTCCGGCGGCGCACGCGGGCACGATCCTCGATCTCGCAGCCGCCATCAGGTGGGCACGTAGCGCATCGATTGTGGTCGCTCCATGTCCCTAGGACACACGCAACCCCAATCTTTGTAAAGAGCCGATGATGCTGCTCTTTACCCATGTGATCAGCTGTGTCCAATTGCAGCCAGTCACATGTAAACATGGAAGGGAGTTAATCAGCGGCATCTCCTCACAGGGAAGACTGTACGGATAATCAGGGCACTAATCATCAGTGGCCAGATGATCAGTACAGACACAAATCTGTGCTGCCCATCATTGCCGCCTATCAGTGCCACTTGGTGTGGCATATTAGTGCTGCCCCTCAGTGCCCTTCAGTGCAGCCTATCAGTGCCACCTCATCACCGCATATCAGTGAAGGAGAAAAAGTACTTATTAACAAAATTTACTGACAGAAACTAAGAAAAAAAGTTATTTCAGATTTTTCAGGTTTTTTTTTTTTTTTAGCAAAAAATAAAAACCCCACTAGTGATTAAATACCACCAAAAGAAAGCTCTATTTGTGTGAAAAAAATGATAAAAATTCCTATGGGTGCAGTGTTGCATGACCGCGCAATTGTCATTCAAAGTGTGGCAGCGCTGAAAATTGGCCTGGGCAGGAAGCAGGTAAAAGTGCCCTGTATTGAAGCGGTTAAAGTCATGGGCCAATAAAAATAAAGGAGAGAGGGTGGGGCAGACTTTGACACTATTGAGAGAGAATGGCCCGAAATTTCAATAGGGTATATAGGGACTTAAAGCTGCAGTTGGTAGGTGCCCATGTAGCTGCCTAGCTGTTGTACCCGTCAGTGTATATTTCGTTTTGTGATAGAATTAAGTGCAGTTGCGGTTTTCTCTGCATGGCATTAACCATTTACAGATTGATTTCACTCACTAGGGTTGCCAATTGATGTTTTTTCTTTTCTTTTGCAAGAATCAAATAGAAATACGAGACAGGGAGGGCTTAAAAAGCAACCTATCAAGAAATATGATAGCTTGTTTTTGAATCTGCAAGCTTTCTCCTTGGGTCACTTGTGAGTCACTGATATTGCTACCCTGATATGCACAGGCTTGTTATGCACAGGCAGCCCCGGAGGCTGAACCTTCCATAAGGATCAGCACATCCAAATTCCTGCTTGACTGCTTACTTTTCAGAACTATTCCAAAGCCTTAGGCCCCATGCACATATGATGTTTTTTGACTGTTTTTCAGCAGCTGTTTTCTACAGTCAATAAACCCTCCATCATGTTATCCTATGTATTCATGCACACACAGGCTGTTATCAACTGTTTTTAGCAGTGACTTTTTTGAGCTGTAAAAAAACCCCAAGAGCTGAGGGTTCTTTTGGACAATTTTCAGCTGTAAAAACGTTCAAACGTTTAAAAACGTCGATCCCCGACATTTTAGATCAATTGGAAAAAAAAAAAACACGCTGGCCCTTTACAAATGCAAAAAAATGGTGGTAATATAATGCTGGTAAAAGCTGAAAAAATCACTGATAAGCTACTGACGTTTTTTGGACATTTTTTTTTTAAAGTCCTGTGTGCATGAAGCCTTATTGATGAATAAAAGCATGTACAAGCCCTTCCCAAATCCATGTGTTTTGAGCTTTTAGCATTCCAGGTTGGGACTCTGACATGACTGTCCCATGTAATTCCTGTTTGTAAGTTGTTCTTTTCCTTTGTCTGATCCTGTTTACTGTCTGCTATGTTATCAGATACTAAGTTTTTTTTATGTCTGCTTTATCTTGCCATTGGAGATTGCTGCATTGGATGACCATCCTCTCCCTTGTTCTCTGCTTCTTTGTACAGACGACCTGGCTCTTCTTACATTCGCTATGCTGAGTCTTCCATGAAGAACAGCTTTGGGCTGAAATATTTGCACAAATTCTTTAACATCCCTTTCCTCCAGCTCCAGGTGAGACCCTCATATACCTAAAGCACTTTTATCCCATAGGCTTCATTCTCTGTTTCTCAAACTTAAAGTGATCTTATCCACTTCAGCCCCAGAAGGACTTCCCACTATAGGACCAAAGCACTTTTTGCGATTCGGCACTGCACTGCTTTAACTGACAATTGCACAGTCGTGCGACGTTGTACCCAGACACAATTGGCGTCCTTTTTTCCCAAAAACAGAGCTTTCTTTTGGTGGTATTTGATCACCACTATAAGCAAAAAAAGAGCGACAATTTTGCAAAAAAAAAAAAACCACAATATTTCTTACTTTTTGCTAAAATACAAATCCAAACAAAAATATAAAAAAAAAATGTATTCATCAGTTTTGGCCTATATATATTCTTCTACATATTTGTGGTAAAAAAAAAATCGCAATCGGCGTCTGTTGATTGGTTTGTGCCAAAGTTGCCGCGTTTTACAAACCATGAGAATTAATTTATGACGTTTTTACTATATATTTTCCTCTTTCGTTCATTGACAGACGCAGCCTCTTATTCATGACGAGTGGGGTTATGTACCTTTCACTAGGAGTGGACTAGGCAGAGCACAGTTCAGCTAAAAGCAAACACAGCCCCTCCTAGGGGACAGTCCTCACTTGGCATAACCCCTCCACCCTGCTAAGCAACTCCGTTTTTTCTGCCTAGTGCAAGGCTCCCTGCTGGGATCCGTTTTTTTTCTTGTGTTTTTTATTTATTTATTTTTTTCTCAAGACTTCTGATAAAGACTGCAAACAAGCAGCCGGCTGGGTGACGCGCTGGATATCCTAGATCCAGGAAGTCTCCCCAGTGAGGCGACCCTTAGCTGCACGCGGGGTCGGCCGCGTTGGGCCCCGTTCTGCACTGGGCGGCCGGCGGGTTAAACGACCCACCAGCACACCTAGGACCGGGTCCGTGGGCTCGCGTCACAGTGTCGCGTGGCCGGCAGCTCCCCCCAAAATGGCAGGGTGGCAGATCTGTCTCGGGTGGCTACCCGCTGCGCCCGTTGGGACTGGTGATTTTCTTGTGGCTGGCCGCGTGTGGTAGCTGCGGCTGCCATTTTGCGGTGGCCGGCCGCATGTTCGGCCTCTAGTGCACACGGCAACCATGTTTGTGTGGCCCCAAGTGTGCTGTATTGTGGATGGCTGGCTGCGTGGGCGGTCCTGTGCCTCTTGGCGCCATTCTCTCTCTCAAGTTGCTTTCTCACACGCGGAGCAGCAGCAGGGGGACGACGGGCAGCAGCACCTCCCGGTTGTTCTGGTAGGTCGTGATGGGGAGTCCTCCTGGGTGCCTCTGGGTCTCTGTGACGGCAGCTGGGGTGGTGAGGGGCGCTTGGTCTGCCCAAGGCAGGGTTTTTTTGGGCCTGGCAGGTGTCCTGGGGTGCGGCGCAATGGCGGTGGAAGCGGGCGCTTCCTCTTCAGAGGTCTCCGGGAGTGCTGGGACCTGTGGTGCCTCTGGATAAACTAACGGCAATACTGGAGGAATTTCTGTCCCGGGTGGAGCCAATCCGTGACCGGGGGTGGCAAGAAAACGGCCAACCCCTCCCCCGTCTTCCGGGTAGAACTCTGAGCCGAAGGGGGGCTCCGCGGTGATGGGGACCCCCCTGGAGCTGTCGGAGGGCGAGCTTGGGGACTTCTCCGATGAGGAGGAGGAGTCTTCTGGGGCCACTGTGGCGCGTGAGAGGGCCCTGGTGGGTTCCTTGGTTTCAGCCGTCCGTGAATAGCTGAGGCTGGGCCCGGCTGGGGCTGCGCAGGAGGTGGTGTACGCTTTTGGGTCACACAATCCGGCCCGGGCTCCTAAGGTGTTCCCTTATTTGCCATATTTTGATCAGTTTGTCTATAAGGAATGGCGACGCCCTCAGAATTCTTTCGCCATGCCTAAACGTTTTTATGTGCGTTATACTTTTGAGGATACTCTGTTACAGAAGTGCATGTCCCCTGTGGTGGACCCGCCCGTGGCCCGCCTCAGCAAGGCGCCCACTATTCTGATGGAGGGCTCTCCATCCTTTAAGGACCCGGCTGATAGGCGGACTGAGGCGGTGTCCAAGGCGATGCTTTTGGTGGCGGGGTCGGCCATGCGGCCGGCACTAGCTTTGGCGCTGGTAGCGCAGTCGCTCACAGAATGGGTGACCATTTTACACCGGGACTTGGGGGCCCTCCAGGTTCCCCCTGAATCTGTGCAGCTGGCTGACCAGCTGGTGCAGGGCCTTAGGTACCTTTGTGATGCGGCCCTAGACATGGCTCCCATGCTGTCGAAGCTGTCTATTTGCAGTAATTATTAGACTGCTGGTTTGGCTTAGATGCTGGTCGGGTGACCAAGCGTCAAAGAAGGGGCTTACAGACCTGCCTTTTGAAGGCGGTTGGCTGTTCGGGCCTTCCCTGGATGAGGTCATTAAGGATTTCACAGGGGGAAAGAGTACTTTCCTCCCGGAGCCCAGATGGGGTAAGGAGCCCTGGCGTAAGCAGGACCCCTCTTTCTCTACTCAGAATAGTTTTTTTTCGTGCGCCCCGCGCAGCGCACAAAGGCTCTCAGCCCGGCAAGACCGCCGCAGGGGGTCAGAAGCGTCCCTGGCAGGGAAAGCCCGAGACGTTGGAGGAGAGGTCTTCCTCCGCATGATGGGGCGCCCCCGCCCGTTGCGCGAGTGGGGGGACGGCTCCTGGAGTTCGCGGACCTGTGGACTTCGCATCTCGGACCTCTGGGTGCACGAGGTGGTCTCGTCCGGGTACAAGATAGAGTTCCGTACCCAGCCTCAAGACAGGTTCTTCGCATCCAATCTGAGGCTCCCCTCGGGGCGGCGGCAGTCCATGGTAGGGGCTGTGTAAGCACTGCTCGATCAGGGGGTGATTGTTCCGGTTCCTTCTGCGGAATGTTTCCGAGGTTTTTACTCTAACCTCTTTGTGGTGCCAAAGAGGGATGGGGTCAGGCCTGTCCTGGATCTGAAGGCGCTCAACCTTTTTGTAAAGAGGCGGAAGTTCCGAATGGAGTCGGTCCGTTCATTGGTGGCGGCGCTTCGCCAGGGGGACTTTCTGGCTTCCTTGGACATCAAGGATGTGTATTTGCATGTCCCCATTTGTGCTCGTCACCAGCGCTTCCTGCGCTTTGCGGTGGGGGAGCTCCACTATTAGTTTGTGGCTCTCCCGTTCGGTTTAGCCTCCGCCCCCCGAGTCTTCACCAAACGCTCCGGTGCTGGCCCTGCTGCGGCAGAGAGGCATAGACGTCCTTCTCCTGTGGGCGGAGTCGGAGTCAGCCCTACGGGACAACTTGGCCATCACCATGAGCTCTCTGCGGGACTTCGGCTTGGTGATCAATCTTCAGAAGTCAGCGCTGACTCTGTCGCGCTGGCTGGAATATCTGGGTCTGATTTTGGACATGGAGCAGGCGAGGGTTTTTCTCCCTCCGGCCAAGTTGCTGATGCTCCAAGTAGCGGTGTGGGCCCTGCTGTCACGTCAGTGGTCCTCCTTACGGTTTTGCATGCGGGTGTTGGGGCTCATGGTGTCCACCTTCGAGGCAGTTCCGCATGCCCAGAGTCACACCCGGTCCCTGCAGCGGGCGATGCTGCTGCGGTGGGACAGGTCTCCCTCATTCTTAGATCAGGTGATCCGGTTGGATCGCCAGACCTGGCTCTCCCTCACCTGGTGGCTGCAGGCCCCGGCCTTTGGGGCTGGGGAGGTTGTTCCTTCCGTTGGCCTGGACAGTGGTCACGACGGACGCCAGCCTAACTGGCTGGGGAGGGGTTTTGGGGCTGTTATCGACCCAGGGTCGCTGGTCCCCGGAAGAGTCCCATCTCCCGATCAACGTGCTGGAACTTCGGGCAATCAAGCTTTGCCTCTCCCACTGGTCGGGGAGGTTGCACGGTCGGCCTGTTCGGGTTCAGTCAGACAACGCCACGGCGGTGGCTTACGTAAACCATCAGGGCGGAACGAGAAGCTCGGCTGCAGCGATGGAGCACTTGGAAGGCTTACATTGCCTGGTGCGAGGCGGAGGGATGGAACCCCTGTTCTTTTTCAGTGGCTCAGGTGCTGGCCTTTCTTCAACAAGGCCTGGAGCACAAGCTGGCTTTGAGCACTCTGGCGATTCTTTTTCAGCGTCCATTGGCGACGCATTCTTTCATTTGTACCTTTTTCCAGGGGGTTCGTCGCTCCCCAGGTACACTTGCCTTTGGCGCCATGGGACCTTAAATTGGTCCTCTCAGTGCTTCAGAAGCCGCCTTTCGAAAATATCAGGGAAATCCCTTTGCAGCTGCTTTCACAGAAGGTGGCTTTCCTAGTGGCTATAACATCCACACGGCTGGTGTCTGAGCTGGCGGCTCTGTCCTGTAGGTCTCCATATTTGGTCATACATAGGGACAAGGCGGTTTTGTGCCCATCTCCTTCCTTTTTACCGAAGGTGGTATCCTCTTTTCACATCAATGAGGACATTGTCCTCCCTTTGCTGTGCCCGCGTCTGTCGCACCCCAAGGAGGTTGCCTTGCACTCTCAGGATGTGGTTAGAGCTCTGCGGGTATATCTGGTGGTCACGGCCCCCTTTCGGAGGTCGGATGCGCTCTTTGTCGTGGTAGATGGCCCGCGCAAGGGGTTGGCGGCCTTGTCGGCCACTATTTCCCGTTGGATAAGACAGACTGTGACCCGTGCATATGCTGTTCGGGGCCAAGAGCCCCCCTTTCCGGTCGCGGCTCACTCTACCAGTGCGGTTAGTATTTCCTGGGCTTTCCGACATCAGGCGTCGGTTTCACAAGTGTGCAAGGCGGCTACTTGGACCTCTGTGCACACCTTCTCTAAGTTTTACAAAGTTGATGTTTCAGCATCCTCAGATGCTGCTTTTGGCCGCAAAGTTTTGCAGGCGGCTGTGTGAGGCTCGCCTAGCGTCTCCCAGAGGGTTCTCTGTTGGGTACTGTTGTTGTTGCGTTGCCCACCCCTCGTTTTTGACACTGCTTTTGGACGTTCCCACATGTCATGAATAAGAGGCTGTGTCCGTCAATGAACGAAAGAGAAAATAGGATTTTTTGACTTACCGTAAAATCCTTTTCTCTGAGTTCATTGACGGACGCAGCACCCACCCCTCTTTTGTTGAGTTTGTACTGCTTGTTACTAACTGAGATGCTTAGCAGGGTGGAGGGGTTATGCCAAGTGAGGACTGCCCCCTGGGAGGGGCTGTGTCTGCTTTTAGCTGAACTGTGTTCTGCCTAGTCCACTCCTAGTGAAAGGTACATAACCCCACACGTCATGAATAAGAGGCTGCGTCCGTAAATAAACTCAGAGAAATGGATT
The DNA here is from genome assembly GCA_018402905.1 of Glandirana rugosa. Taxonomy (NCBI): domain Eukaryota; kingdom Metazoa; phylum Chordata; class Amphibia; order Anura; family Ranidae; genus Glandirana; species Glandirana rugosa. Next base: position 321,361 of record BLSH010555642.1, read on the forward strand.
TTACGGTAAGTCAAAAAATCCTATATTTTTTTTTACTGGTAATGGCGGCGATCATCTGCGATTTTTGTTGGGACTGCGATATTGCAGCAGACATGTCAGACATTTTTGACACTTTTTTTGGGACCATTGAAATTTATACAGGGATCAGAAATTTAAATAGCCACTGATTACTGTATAAATGTCACTGGCAGGGAAGGGGTTAACCTGCAGGGGGCAATGAAGGGGCTAACTGTGTTCCCTAGGGGTGTTCTAAGCGTGTGGGGGCTGGGCTGGCAGGGGCATAACAGATCTAACTGATTCCAGTGACAGGGATTAGTAGATCAGTGTTATGTCCCCTGTCAGTGCAGGGAACCGCTGTGTTTACATTAGTGGTTTCCCGCTTTTCTGTTGTTGTAAGTGATCTCGGGTCGCTGGCGGACATAGAGTCGCCCGACCCGCGGCCACACTCCTGGAGCTCACGGCGGGCACGAAAGTGTGCCACGGGTGCTCACCCACCCCCTAGCCGCGCATGCCCGAACTGTCGTTTATAGACAGTGATTCACATTATGCTGCCACCTTGCAGCAGTAATTGTACGCAACGCCGTCGTTAAGTGGTTAAGGACCAAGGGTTGTTTTTTTTATTTTTTTGCTTTAAAATAAAAAAATTTCTACTTATCTGCTCTGTGCAATGCTCACAAGCCAGGATGTGTGTGTCCATAAACATGCCCCTGCTCCCTCCTCACAGGATTTGACTGACAGCATCAGGAGCCTATGGCTCCTGCTGCTTCCTATCACTCCTGTGAGACCAGGAAGAGCGTGCAATGGTGCTGCAGCTGGCGACAGAGCTGGATCATTGAGAGGAGACAGGTAAGTGTTTAGGGGTAGGGAGGGCAGAATAGGGAGTGGGACTTTTTTTTTTTTGCTTAACACCGGGAATTTTAATTAAGTTAAAAAATGTTTAACTTTATGATAGTTTACCATACTTTTAGATATCGTGTGTGTTTTATTTTCTTCCTGTGATTTCATTTTTTTATTTAGCTCTTTAACTACTTTTTGTCTTTTACATAAATTTTTTTGTATTTCTTCATTGTTTTTCCATACTTACCTGTTCCTTCTTTCCTATTTTCCTTTCCTTCATTTTCTTAGTGTATCTAAACCCAAGGGCAAAAATGTAATTTGCAGTCTACCACTCCCTAGATCAGGGGTCTCTAAACTTTGTAAGCAAAGTGCCAGTTTACTGTCCTTCAGGATTTAGAGGGGCCAGACTGTGGCCAGTGGGAGTAGAAAAAGCCCTGACATCAGTGCCCCATCATTGGTGTTTAAGGGAAGGAATAGTGCCCCATTGTTGATATCAATAGGAGAATGGTGCCCCATTGATGATGATAACAGGGGGATCGGTGCCTCATCATTGGTGTTGGTGAAATAGTGCCCCGAGGGCCAGATAAAGACAGGCAAAGGGGCCACGGTTTGGAGAACACTGCCCTAGATGTGGTGGCTGTGTTTGTTTTTCTGTTTTCAGACTTTTTTTCTCCTTAATTTTCACTCAGTCATCCATCCATTAACATACTTTCTGCCCTGCGGTGGCTGCGCTCTCTCATTGTTCTGCATCTTTGGAGGAACAATGTTGTGACCCTAGGACAGAAAGTGTTAGGACTTTAGAACACCTTCCACTCTCCTTATCTACATAACATTGGAAGGGGTGTTCTGTAGTTCACGGAGGTTATCTGAGCAGGAATGATAAAGCTGATTGAAGTAACACAAGCAAAGAGCCAAAGTCATCAGTTCACTGGATTTCTAAGAGGATAGGCAGGTTTTTCTTTGCTCTTATCAAAGAGATATAACACACCAGAACACGCTCAATTCTTGCACCATGTTCAGAACGCACTGCAGTTGTGATCTGGAGCGGGTGTCAATGTTACGTTAATGACACCCCAAACACAGGTCAGAAATGCAGTGCGTTTACCCGCACTGGATCGCATGGTACAGACCCGCAATGCTGTTGCAGTGAGTTTCGGAAAGTAGTGCATGCACTATTGGTGTGATGCAATTTCTGCCCATTCAAAGTGTATAGGCTGAAATCGCAATGCACAGAGTTGCATTTGAATTGTACAGCAACGCACGGCACGTTTCTGTGCGATTCCTGGTGTGAACCAACCCTCAGTGGTATTGTTAACGGACCAAAAAGAAGAAAATAAAATGAACTTGTCACACAATACAAATAACTTCAAGCACACAAAAGCAGGCATTATTGAGCACTTGCAAATAACTAATTATTAGCAGAGTTTTTTTCTATGCAGTCCTTCATTGTAACTGCAAGGCAGAGCTTTGGCTCACAGCCACTGAAAACTGGTGCACACAGAATCTGGAGCAGCTGTGCATGGTAACCAATCAGCTTCTAGGTTTTACTGTCAAAGCTTAAAGGAGTTGTACAGGCAGAAAGTTTTTTTATCTTAATGCATTCTATGCATTAAGATAAAAATCTTGTGTGTAGCAGCCTCCCAAGGCACCCCCTAATTACTTATCTGTGCCCCATTTCTCTCTAGCGATGTCCACAAATGTCTAAGGCATCCGGGACGCTGCTCCTGATTGGCTGAGACACAGCAATGGCGCCATTGCCTTCGGCGGCTGTTAATCAAAGTCAGCCAATCACAGGAGAGAGGGGGCAGGCCGGGTTGGGGCTCAGTGTCTGAATGGATACATGGAGCTCTGACTCTGCTCGGGTGCCCCCATAGCAAGCTGTGGGTGCACTCGATAGGAGGGAGGGGCCAGGAGCAGCAAACAGGGACCAGAGAAGAGGGGGATCCGGGCTGCTCTGTGCAAAACCAACTGCACAGAGGAGGCAAGTATAACATGTTTATTTAAAAAAAAAGACTTTACAATCACTTTAATTGAACAAGCTGTGGTTATTATGCACAACTGCACCAAATTCTTTGTGAACCAGTTTTAGGGCCAATTCACATTGGCCCTCAGCCAAATTTCAGACCAACCTGAGTGATTCAGCGCTTCAGCCACTCTGCTAGGGGGCAGGGTGGTGCACGATTCAGCGCACCACACTGTCGCCCCCCATCCCCCCATTTTTTTTTTTGTACAATCTTTATTTGAAGTGTACAAAACAAAACGTACACTTCATTCGTTGCAATGTCGGGCGCAACACTGCCTGAAATTGCAGTGCGATTCAGCCCGGTGCAGTGCAAAAAAAGGCAGCATGTCTGCATTTTATCACAGCAAGCTGCAGCAGTGTGAATAGGACACACAGGAGACAATTGTTTCCTGCGTGTCCCTGCGGTGACAGGCCTTTTGCCATGCAATAAATATATATTGTGAATTGGCTCTTAGTAAATCTCCCCCACTGCATTTCTGGATACCATAGTTTCAAATTAGAACTGAGTTATAGATGGCAGGCAGGATATGCACCCAAGTGTGTGCAAAAGAAGCTTTGCAATGGACTTATTCACGCCTGCTGGTGTGCGTTATGCCCTTGCACTGTGTTGCATTGTAACAACACGCTAGCGCTGTGCAACATTGTAGTATTTACTTTTTACGTTTTTTTTTAAAGCGCAACTTCACTTTTGTTGAAAAAAAAAAACATCCCCCCCCCACGGGTGATCCATGTACATTGCAAGGATTATAATAACCTTTGCTGCAGATTCCTACCTTTTTGTTATTTGAAGAAATCACTGATTGTTCCTCTGTGATGGGTGGGTCTTTTGGGAGTGGTTTCATAATTATCTGTCAGCTGTGGCAGCTGCAGGGCTCTAATGAGGAAGCTGCTGGGTTTGCATCTCTTTTAGACGTTTTCCTATTGGAAGTATCGCACCAAAAATGACATTTTTTGTTGCATGGGATGCCTAAAATCGAGCTTGTATCTTAGGCAGACTTCTGGGAAAATTGCTGAGCCAATCACACAAGCAGGAAATGATGATTCTAGGGAGTGATCAGTACACATTCTGTGTCCAGAAAAACTCCAGGTAGCCATATTGCATCTCATTTTATAGAAAATTACAGCGGCTGCAGATTGAAAAGGACAAGTTGTTTTTAATAGCATTCAATCACAATATGACTTGTATTGCAATTGTACACGGTATATTATTTTTTCGTTATTTGCTATTTTTTTCCCCCACGAAAGTGGAGTTACCCTTTAACTGTATTGACCTTTAACAAATACTCCATTCAGCCTAATGCAGCTTGGCATGTTGTAACAGTGCGGTGAATTGACATGCAGAAACTTGCGTTGCACTGTCTAAAAATGCAGACCATGCTCCATTTTTCCACAATGCGCTCTCAACGCATATGTATGCTGTGAACAGGGCACATATAACAGTTATTTTCTATGTGCCCTTATGTTCAGCCTGTGTTGATCAGAGCAGATAATTGCAGCTTAACACCCCTGGGGTGAAAGAATTCCAAGAATTAAAGGTGCATACAGGCACTATGAGGTACCGGCTTGAGATGAGAAAGTGTTAAATATTTTTGTGTAATAGATTTACTTGAAGGTTAAAGAAGCACTCTTCTTTCCACAGACTTTACCAAGCTGGCCTAAACGACTATGTCCCTCACTAACATTTGAGGCCGCTAAATGTGTGCGGTATAAACTATATGTAGCTGCGGCCACATACTGCATACCGCACAGTTTTTCCGGGTGCGAGCCGAGACTTCCTGTGTCATACCTGGAACACAGAAGAGTCTACTGCAGTGGTGCTCAGCTACTCAGACCAAGCCATGTATTCTATCATTGAATGCAAAACTCCCTCTGATTGGCTGAGTCAGAGAGGCAGGCTGATGATGTCACAACCTTTGACTCAGCCAATCATTGGAAGCTTTGTATTCATTGCTAGAATACATTGCTTGCTCTGAGTGCCGCTGCGGTAGACTCTTCAGTGTTCCGGGTATGAGACAGGAAGTCTCTGCTCAAACCTGGAGCACAGTGCGGTATGCTGTATGTAGCCACAGCTTGGCCAAAACAAACTATGAAAACTCTGTGGAAAGCTGGAGTTCTTCTTTAACTTGTCTTATGTTTTCTCTTTTTCTCTTTCTCATCATTCCTTAGTTCTTACCTTTCTTACGCTTCCTTTCCATTCTCATGTCTCCATATCCTTTCCTTTCTTCCTTTTACTCTCCTTTATTCCCATTTGATGACATTGTAATTGCAGATGTTTGCTTTCATTTGAACAATGGCAGACATTGGGGCAAGATACCTATGTTTCTGTATGGTGGGTTTTAGAATTAAGCCCACATGTGATTAGACAAGGTAGACAAGTGACTGGTGTTTATACTGTGTACACCTGAGATCTGCTCCTTGTATGGAGTTACCTAGCTAGTTACTTGTGCAGTACCTGTAAGTGGCTTTGTAAAACGATCGTCCTCTAAAAAAGTGATACATGCTCTAGCTTACTTATTAATATGTGGTTGGAATCCGACACGCTTAACCCTTGTGTGGCTGGAATTCTATAACAACTTGTTACAGAATTCTACCTCTTGCCCCTCTGGAAAGGAAGGGGTCAAATGTGTCCTCATTCATAATGTTAATGTAGGGAGGGGGTCTAATTCCAGTTATGACAAAACCGCTATGTTACTGTGGTATAGCATTGTGCGCTTGTATTATTCAGGTAGGGTTACTTGCGGTAAGCTCTACAGGCATCCTGCATCCTGATTCTGAACATTTGACTTGCATCTTGCAGAGAGAAACCTTGTTACGGCAGTTAGAGACAAACCAGCTGGACATTGATGCTACCCTGGAAGAGCTGAATGTGCAACAAGAGACGGAGGATCAGAATTACGAAATGTAGGTTAACTTTCACGTGCTGTTTCAAGGGTTTTCTGCTGTATGTTGAAGCTGAATAATGTGGAACATTAGAGGAAGGACTTGTTTCCTATGATGCAATAGGGGAATTCCCTGTTTGCTTCCTTCGTCGCTGTGAGGTTGATTTACTAAATTGGAGAGTGCAAAATCTGGTGCATCTGTGCATGGTAGCCAATCGGCTTCTAACTTCAGCTTATTCAATTAAGCTTTGACAAAAAAAAAAAACCTGGACGCCGATTGGTCTTTGTGCAGAGCTGCACCAGATTTTGCACTCTCCAGTTTTAGTCAATCAACCACACTGTATCAGCAAATGATGGATACTGGCTTATATATCGGCTTATTTCTTATTACAAGCAAAGAATTTCCTTGACTTTTGTAGCCGAGCCTGTCTGAACCAACGGAATACAGAACAAAGGTCGCTAGCATGTTTGCCCAATATTTTCAGAAATTTATGGTAACTTTTCAAATGTCCAAAAACAAGCCGAGTTTTGGAGCTACTTATGGTCTCTTTGCTGAGGCTCAGACAACATTAGGACAGGTCCTTGATGGGGTGTTGCAAAAGAGAAAAGTTTGGGTCCCCCATGCAGCAGGCTGAGTTTGCATTTAGATTGTGATAACAAAGTCTGTTCACTGTGACCTCTGTGCAAAAGAGCTTGGTGTGCCTCTCAAAGTGCTACAATCGTTCCCCTATGATCCATAGCACTGTCGGGTGCCGGCCTTGAGAAAAGCTCATCTAAGCTGCCGGAGACACATCAGAAGACAAAAGGTAGAGGCGCCGCACACTGAACCCGGGTAGTGTGCAACACAGTGTAGATTACGGCCCCTCTACCTTTTGTCTTCTGATAAAATCTGCTCATTTGCTTTCATGCTCATTTTTCAATTCGTAAGTTTATGAAATGTAGCGTGGAACCCTTTGCTCTTGAACTAACAATATGGCACCATGATGAAGTGAAGCAGGGGGAAACAAAGCAGTCATTCCTTAACTGTCCCACTGCCCATGCTACCAAACTCAGTTGCATTGAAGATCTAAAGCCGGGTACACACAGGCCAAATGTCATGAGACATTTGCCAGTTCAAAAAAAAAACAAAAAACGGCCCACATTCAGCCCGTGCGTATATCGGTCCGTCCGTTTGGCCGTCTTCTGTCGGACGAATGTGCTGAAAAAAAACAGTAGCCGACTGACTCCCGATCAGTGCTCTCAGCCAATGGCAGAGACCGCTGATCAGAGTGTTCTGGTGGGGGGGGGGGGGGGCTGTCCCCTGTCCCCGTCTGAACACAACAGCTCAGCGGGGGAGATCACTGTACTTTGCATAGTGAGTACAATGGCTCTGACCGGAGCTGACAATTTTTTTTTTCGTTCAACCCGCTGGATTGAACGGAAAAAAAATGAATAGTGTGTACCAGGCTTAAGCTTTCTGAATGTTCAGCGTTCAACACTTAAAATCCGGCTTTCGTCACTGCACTGTTTCTTTCTGCCAGCACCTTTGTGCAAAAGAAACCAGAGCACAGCAGCAAAGTTCAGCATCCTATACAACCCTGAAGCAAGATGTTTAAGTCTTCAATGTAGCAGTGTGGGCAGCGGGACAAGTAATAGTTTTGTGTTTTGTTTTTTTGCATAAAGCATTTTCGCTGTTTTTACTGGATAATAAAAAAATGGCAAAACATTTTTTATTTTGTTTTTTTTTTGTTTTTTTGCATGTACAGTACATCTGGTTTTAATTTACTTTATGAAATTAAATCTTTTTTTCTCAATCAACAAAATCTAAAATAATACACATGAGCAGTTTAATGTTTACCACTTGTATTCAACAGGTAGTGATATCCTGGCAGCAACAGCAGCCTTTGGAAGGCTGATTTGCAACTGCATTTTGTAATAGACCTCATAGAGATCAGGTTAAAAAGACTGCCATGAGCAACAGAAGAGGGAACACACCCTGCCTTAATTGTTTAGAGATCAGCTCACTGATCCTATTTCCTCTGGTTTCTGATGCATTGTTTGGAATTTGAGTAGTGGGTGGCCCTGACGGTGCCCTAATGCCCAACATCCATTGATCTGAAAATTGGCGGAACAAGGCAGATACATTTTGGTTAAACACTGACTGCAGCCAATCATCTGTATCTACTGTTCTACACCTCCCACTGTATTCTGTCAGAGTGAAATAACTTCAGCGGGAGATTTGACCATCTACCCTATTTAGCATGGATTGGGGAATCTGTTCGATTTTTTTAAAATTCTGCCTTATGGCTGGATTTAGTTGTAAACCTGCTGCCAGCAAGCACACAGACACCCCTCTTCCCCCACCTACCTTTCCTATGCTCCGCCGGGTTCACCTGCTAGATCCCTAAATCGAATCCCTGTTGTAAGCTCTGTATCTGAATTGACACAGGACGGTTTACCTTTCCCCCCATTCTTAGGCCCCGTTACTGCTTTGTGGGAGAAAGGAAAGCAGGCCATAATGCTCCTCCATAACTGGAAGCACTGGATATTTCCAAAAGCTCCAACAGACAAACGGAGCTGCAGGAGAGCAGAGCACCTTCTCATGATTCAAGTCTAGTAATCTGCTGATTCACTGAAAATAATGCACTACCCATGTGGTTAAAGGAGAAGTAGGGCCAAAGCTCTTTTGGCCCCCCTTCTCCTGGGGATCACAGAAGTACATTTTGTTCTGACCCGTGTTGAGCCGACAGTTGGCTAAAACCTGCTGTCGGCTGACATCACTCAGCCGGTCCAGGCTCTGAAGAGATCCCGACTTTAATGTCGGGATCCACCCAGATGCCTGGACCTGCAGCTGGCTCCGCTTCTTAGCACACCACTGAGAGCCTGAGCCAGCTGCTCCCACCTCCCTGCACAGCCCAGTGCTCCAGTGAGTGCTGGAGGGGCAGAGCAGAAAGCCAGTGATTGACAGTCACCAGCAATCTGCTCACTAAAGACAGGAAAATGAGCGAACAGTGGTCTCTGATTGCTCAGTTCTCAGTCTAGAGGCGGCGGGGAATTGATGCAGCATCAGACTGATGCTGCATCCACCTAAGTGAGTACGGTTGTTTTTTTTTTTCTAATCTGAACTTCTCTTTTAATATCCAAACTGTTGTTAAGCAGAGAGTAATAGCTAATCTGTGAGTAATCTGCAAATGTTTTTATTTAATCTAATAACAGTAATTGTAAAAGTATGTCAAGTGCCAAAATCCTATCTAAAATGAATGACTGTATGGTTAAAACTGCAACAATAACTTAAAATATGTGCTTATCCTTTAAAAGATAAAAATAAGGTTTCCTTTAAAGTTAGTCATTCAGCTCTATGTCCTCTTCTAATCCTAAGCATTTGGTAGCATGTGGTAACCTTTTGACGCCTGTGTGTATTGGGCTTAATTATTCTAGACGTGTGTAAATGTTCTGCATTTGTTCTACTTTTCTGCGTGTTTTTAGCCAATCTGTCATCTTCAGGCATGCTCCACATCCTCCCACTCACACCGGCCTCATTAGCGAGATGATCTTCTCTCTCCATCCGTTCCGTTTAGTTATTGAGTGTCTGATGACGTCTTTGAGGTTTGCACAATCTGTCAGATAATTGTTCAATATTTTCTGTATGTTCCCCTCAGATTTTTAGAGATGTTAGAGAATAATAAGCGCCTAGCGTCTCCAGTAGCAACCAATGGGCAGAGTCCGTCTTCCGGCTCACAGTCTCCTGTGGTCCCCATCACCTCTGGATCTCCTGACAGCTCCGGCGCTGGCACTCCACTTCAGATGCCCACTCCTACCCTGGTTGCTTCTCCGCCACCTCCAGCAACTGAGGTTTCTGATGCATCTGGCCCATCTCCATCTACGGTGTCCTCTCCGCCGCTGTCCCAGCAGTCTCAGCAGAAACGTGGCTTCATGTCAAGGCTCTTTGGATCTTCCACAGCAGAGAGTCCACCAGCCAAACCAGGTGGGTCCCTAGACCAGCAGGAAACCCAATGTTTCTGGTAAACGAAAAACTGTCATGCAAGTATGTATGTAGGCAGTCATTCCTGACCTTCCTTTCTGAAAATCCTAGTTGCCTGACATCATGCTGGTGCAAAGATTTACTGATCTGGCACAAGTATAACAAGATATTCTGACTTCTAGGTCTGTGACTGCCATATTTGAGGCAAGACACAGGAGAAAATTCACATTTCAAGCAATTTCAGCCCTTGTATTTCTCTCACGACAGGTATATTTAAAAGCTGAAGCTCTAAACAAGTAGCTAAATGCACAATTGAATTTCATATATTAAAAAAGTTTAACATGCCAAAGGATTTGTATTTCAGTCCTTCCGGTCCTGAGATACACAACCCTATCACTCTGCACAGCCAGGTTTGTGACCAGATTTTTCTAGATTCAGTTTAAGCATTAAAGTAGAATTTTAGGTCAAAAAGTTTTGTTTCATTTTGGATTGAGTAAAGGAGAGTTATAACCCAAGTAAGATTTTTTTTTTTCGCCATCTCTGTTTCATTGCAGAGATTTCCCTTCACTTCCTGTCCCATAGCCAAACAAGGAAGTAAGAGAAAATCCCTGCAAAATAAGGCAATTTCTTGGGGACCCCCAGGTCACCAGAGCCCATGTCCCCATTGGAAGATTTTCTCTCTATTACTTTTCTGGGGACAACCCAGAATTGGGAATTTTCTTTTACTTTCACTTTCAATGATAACGCTAAACAGGACAAAGAGAGAGGGTGTATCTCCCTAATGGAGGCACAGACAACACTAAAAACTAACATGAGTTCTAATCCCCTCCACTCTCTCTAAGGCTCGATTCACATCTATGCATGTTGCTTTTGAGTGTTTCTGCAGTGCTTTTTGCAGGTTGTTTTTTTACAGCGATTTTGCTGCGATTTGCGTTTTTTTTTAAACTTGTGTTTTTATGGGGGGGATTTGTTGCTGGGCAGATTTAAAAATGCAAATTACTGCAAAATCTTGGTAAAAACGCAGAACTTGCACTTTCCTTGCATGCTCATTGAAGTCTTATTACATGCAAAACGCTGCATTTTGCGAGGAAAAAAAAAGTCCCCCAACCCTTTACAAAAACGCAGAGGCACAAAAATGCATTGATGTGAACGTATTCCATAGGAACCCATGTTAAAAAAAAATTCCCTGCATTTCTGCAAAATGCATCAAAAAATGCATTGGTGTGAGTAGAGCCTTAAACTGAAAAAAAAAATTCTCTTTAGTTGAACTTTAAGGCTTCATGCACACAGGACTTTAAAAAAAAAAAACTTCAGTAGCTTATCAGGGATTTTTTCAGCTTTTACCAGCGTCATATTACCGCAGATTTTTCGCGTTTTTAGCGTTTTTAAAGGACCAGTGTTTTTTGGGGGTTTTTTTTTCCAATTGATCTAAATCGTCCAAAAACTTTGGGGATCGACGTTTTTGAACGTTTTTACAGCTGAAAAACATCTCTCAGAACCCTCTGGTCTTGGGTTTTGTTTTTACAGCTCAAAAACGTCACTTTTCCATTATTTTTTTTTTTTTAATGCCGGCAATTCTTTTCTTTACATTCAGCGGGTGACTCATTGGTTGTTAAGGACACGGTGGTCGTCCGCTCCTTAACAACCAAGTAAATTGTACACATTCCTTAGATGCCGCATGCCTGGACCACTACTTAATTATCGCATTCATTTAATTATTTATTTCCTTCTGGACACCTAAATATGCTTTTGTGAATGGAGCCCATTATTTCGTAATCCTATAGTATAGGACAGTGGTTCTCATCCGCTGTCCTCAAGTACCCCCAACAGGCCATGTTTTCAGGTTTTCCTTTATCTTCTACAGATGCTTTAAATCAGAGTCAACGGCTTGGTATTTTGGACAGCTATTTTATCTAAGAGAAATTCCCAAAATATGGCCTGTTGGGGGGCACTTGAGGACCGAGGTTGAGAACCACTGGTATAGAACACAGGCAACTGTTCATTACACCATAGATTATAGGCTTGTGCATTCAATCGGTTGGACACTGGCAAGCTTTTAAGGACAAACCCCCCAGGGCGCCTCCCCTAGAACCCTACCCCACTACATGAGTCCTCAGTTTTTTGCTAGTGCCTGAAAGCCAGTAATATTTCTTCGGGCCCTGGATCCTCCTGCAGCCTCATGGATATTAAAACAGGGTGATCCTGTATCTCTGATCGTTACATTTAAAATGGGGCTATGTTTGGTCTGTATTCGCTTCACAGTGCTAACTTTTCAAACTTCGCGCCAAAATTCATTTACCAGGTGTTACATCACATCACTGGTCGCACACTTAAAAGCCAATTCCGCCTAGAGCCCTTATATGGTACTTAGACACTTCACCCCTTTTTGGTTCAAGGATTAGTTGCAGGATGGTCTACACCTTGGTCATCACATACTCTGTCTGAACAAGCTTCCCTTATCTCTTACATGCTAATTGGTGAGTACCTTACAGGGAAATACCCTCAATTGTAACTATGGTGGAGACCAGGGGAAACTGACCCAATACAAATTAGCAGGCTACAACTCTCAAACTCGAGTTATGATGCGTCTCTTGCACCGGAGCAAGAACTGGTTCTAACTCCAGCCTTAGTATGCGATTCTAGCTCCATTTCAGGTGTGCAACTAACAGCCTACCCGACACAAAAATTGTCTGCATCTGTTACAATCTCTTGACCAGATTACGGCCTTCATACAGCCATCTTTGTCCAATGCCTTGCCTCTTCTCCTACTCCCGTTTCTGAACCGGCGTTGAACCCTGCTATGCCAGTCCTAGAGGACGCAGAATTAGTAGGGTATGCCAGTGTCCATTCACCTGAAGTATGATCCTATAACCCAGGGTCTATGAATACTTTGCCCGTGTCTTGCACTATGACCCAAGATATGGCATTTACATGTACTTTCAAAATTCCTCTTTTTTTCCTGGAATTGCAGTTCACCTGATGAAATCATGCTTACAAGGGGAGAGACTGCTCTTTAGGCCTCAAGCCAAAAAGGGGAGGTACTTAACTGGATGTATAGAAGGAAGGTATCTCAGGGAGGGCTTTGTCAGTGTGGTGAATCTATAGCAATCTTTCTCAACCTTTTTTCAGTCAAGGCACTCTTTAGAGTTATGAATTCTCTCGAGGCGCCCCATTCTAAAGTGTAAAAAAAAAAAAAGCATAGTTTTAAATAACACAGCAACATCACACACATGGGTCACCCATGATTTATTCATCCAGTACACCTTTGCACACTGGTACTGGCTAGTATTGCAGTGTTTTTCTCCCTTGCTCAGCTAATGTGACCCCAGTGCTGATGGAGAGGGGCAAACAAGCATGCTGTGTAGGGGTCCAACGTTGTCCTTATCAACCAATGAAATTGGTTGTTAGGACACCAGCGGCTGGAAAGTTGTAATGGTGCACAGTGAGAACCTGTGACTTTGTGTAACTAAAAGGTAGACTTGATCCACCTGCTGACTTGTATACAATTTTAGGGTAATTTTTAGGCATTTTGCCAAGGCACCCCTGAATAAACCTTAAGGCATCCTAGGATGTGTGGGCACCCTGGTCGAAAAAGGCTGATCTAAAGGATGTATTTGCTGTTAAGTTTTAGTGACAACCTTCAGACAGCTTTTTTGTGAAAGAGAAGGAAGGTGCTGAAGTCATTAGGAACTTTTTTGTTTTGTGGGGAGAAAGCAGCTTGTACAGTTGTGCTCATAAGTTTACATACCCTGGCAGAATTTATTATTTCTTGGCCAATTTTCAGAGAATATGCATGATAACACAAAAACTTTACTTTCACTCATGGTTAGTGTTTGGCTGAAGCCATTTATTATCATTGATCTGTCTTTACTGTTTTTAAATCATAATGACAACAGAAACTACCCAAATAACCCTGATCAAAAGTTTACATACCCCAGTTATTAATACCGTTTATTGCCCCCTTTAACATGAATGACAGATTGAAGTCTTTTGTGTTATTTGTGGATGAGGCTCTTAATCTTCTCAGATGGTAAAGCTGCCCATTCCTCTTGGCAAAGAGCCTCCACTTCCTGGAAATTCTTGGGCTGTCTTGCATGAACTGCAGGTTTGAGATCTCCCCAGAGTGGCTCAATGATATTGAGGTCAGGAGACTGAGATGGCCACTCCAGAACCTTCACTTTATTCTGCTGTAGCCAATGACAGGTTGACTTGGCCTTGTGTTTTGGATCATTGTCATGTTGGAATGTCCAAGTATGTCCCATGTGCAGCTTCTTGGCTGATGAATGCAAATGTTCCTCCAGTATTTTTTGATTACTGCATTCCTCTTGCCATCAATTTTGACCAAATTTCCTGTGCCTTTGTAGCTCACACATCCCCAAAACATCAGCGATCCACCTCCGTGTTTTATAGTAGGTATGGTGTACCTTTCATCATAGGAATTGTTGACTCCTCTCCAAATGTAGCGTTTATGGTTGTGACCAAAAAGCTTAATTTTGGTCTCATCACTCCAAATGACTTTGTGCCAGAAGGTTTGAGGCTTGTCTCTGTGCTGTTTGGCCTATTGTAGGCGGGATACTTTGTGGCATTGGCGTAGTAATGGCTTTCTTCTGGCAACTTGACCATGCAGCCCATCTTTTTTCAAGTGCCTCCTTATTGTGCATCTTGAAACAGCCACAACACATGTTTTCAGAGACTCCTGTATTACATCTGAAGTTATTTGTGGGTTTTTCTTTGCATCCCAAACATTTTTTTAATTGGTCTACCTGACCGTGGTTTGGTTTCAACAGCGCCCCTCATTTTACACTTCTTGATTAGAGTTTGAACACTGCTAATTGGCATTCTCAAATCCTTGGATATCTTTTTATATCCCTTTCCTGTTTTATACAGTTCAACTACCTTTTCCCACAGATTCTTTGACAATTCTTTTGCTTTCCCCATGACTCAGAATCCAGAAACGTCAGTGCAGCACTGGATGAAAGATGCAAGGGTCTGTCAGGAGTCCAGAAACCCATTGACCTTTTATACACGAACACTAATTACAGGCAAACCGATCACAGGTGAAGATTGTTACCTTTTAATAGCCATTTAAACCCTTTGTGTCAACTTGTGTGCATGTTATCAGGCCAAAATTGCCAGGGTGTGTAAACTTTTGATCAGGGTCATTTGGGTAGTTTCTGTTGTCATTATGATTTAAAAAGAGTAAACAGAGTTGTTTGATAATAAATGGCTTCAGCCAAACACTATCCATGGGTGAAAGAAATGTTTTTGTGCTATCATTCATATTCTCTGAAAAATGGCCAAGAAATCATAAATTCTGCCAGGGTATGTAAACTTATGAGCACAATTGTACATTTTTGAGGAACTAGTAATGTTAAAGATCCATTTTGCCAGGTGAGAAAGAGATCGAATGATTAATTAGGAACTGGTGGGATTCTTGAGTTAGCATTTTACAGAGGTCGCCATTCAAGGAAAGATTACCTATGAATTTCTTGCAAATCCTATAAGTAAAGAAAACGGTATTTTTGAAGCTTTGTTATTGTGATTTGTTTCATCACCTTTAATCTTTTGCTCCCAAAAGAAATGAATATCCTAAACGTTCTTTAAGTATCCATTAGAAAGGAACTTACCGCTGGAGACATTTTACGATTGAGTTCTTAGGGTGGTCAAGGATTAATTAGTAAGCTAGAGAAAGAGTGGACCGTTTTACCTAGAAATTGTAATGATCAAGGAGTTTTTACATGTTAACACGAGTATTCAAATGTATGGGACCGTCTTAAATACTAAAGAACCGGTAAAAAGTCTCTTATACTTACTATCGTGTTTTTGTAAAGAAAGTGGGTACCTATCACAAACCGACTTCGGTAAATAATAGTTTGTTGAGACAAATGAGAAAAATTTAGTATT
>BLSH010555642.1:336974-360493 GCA_018402905.1 Glandirana rugosa
TGACAGGTTGACTTGGCCTTGTGTTTTGGATCATTGTCATGTTGGAATGTCCAAGTATGTCCCATGTGCAGCTTCTTGGCTGATGAATGCAAATGTTCCTCCAGTATTTTTTGATTACTGCATTCCTCTTGCCATCAATTTTGACCAAATTTCCTGTGCCTTTGTAGCTCACACATCCCCAAAACATCAGCGATCCACCTCCGTGTTTTATAGTAGGTATGGTGTACCTTTCATCATAGGAATTGTTGACTCCTCTCCAAATGTAGCGTTTATGGTTGTGACCAAAAAGCTTAATTTTGGTCTCATCACTCCAAATGACTTTGTGCCAGAAGGTTTGAGGCTTGTCTCTGTGCTGTTTGGCCTATTGTAGGCGGGATACTTTGTGGCATTTGCGTAGTAATGGCTTTCTTCTGGCAACTTGACCATGCAGCCCATCTTTTTATTGTGCATCTTGAAACAGCCACAACACATGTTTTCAGAGACTCCTGTATTACATCTGAAGTTATTTGTGGGTTTTTCTTTGCATCCCAAACATTTTTTTAATTGGTCTACCTGACCGTGGTTTGGTTTCAACAGCGCCCCTCATTTTACACTTCTTGATTAGAGTTTGAACACTGCTAATTGGCATTCTCAAATCCTTGGATATCTTTTTATATCCCTTTCCTGTTTTATACAGTTCAACTACCTTTTCCCACAGATTCTTTGACAATTCTTTTGCTTTCCCCATGACTCAGAATCCAGAAACGTCAGTGCAGCACTGGATGAAAGATGCAAGGGTCTGTCAGGAGTCCAGAAACTCATTGACCTTTTATACATGAACACTAATTACAGGCAAACCGATCACAGGTGAAGATTGTTACCTTTTAATAGCCATTTAAACCCTTTGTGTCAACTTGTGTGCATGTTATCAGGCCAAAATTGCCAGGGTGTGTAAACTTTTGATCAGGGTCATTTGGGTAGTTTCTGTTGTCATTATGATTTAAAAAGAGTAAACAGAGTTGTTTGATAATAAATGGCTTCAGCCAAACACTATCCATGGGTGAAAGAAATGTTTTTGTGCTATCATTCATATTCTCTGAAAAATGGCCAAGAAATCATAAATTCTGCCAGGGTATGTAAACTTATGAGCACAATTGTACATTTTTGAGGAACTAGTAATGTTAAGGATCCATTTTGCCAGGTGAGAAAGAGATCGAATGATTAATTAGGAACTGGTGGGATTCTTGAGTTAGCATTTTACAGAGGTCGCTATTCAAGGAAAGATTACCTATGAATTTCTTGCAAATCCTATAAGTAAAGAAAACGGTATTTTTGAAGCTTTGTTATTGTGATTTGTTTCATCACCTTTAATCTTTTGCTCCCCTATGCCAGCAGAGACTCCAACGCATACTGAGCAGCTAGTGAAAGTCCAGAGTGTGGAGGATTTTGTTCCAGATGAAAGCTTAGATCGCAGCTTCCTGGAGGACAGCACAACTCAGAAAGAACCAGAAAGACCACCTCCCAGAGACAGGAGAGACAGCGATAGGTAGGTGGCCATGCCATATTAACCAACATTTTTGCTTGTGTCAGAAAACTAGCATTTTTAAAGCCCAAATCCAGCCAAATATTTTAGAATGTTTTCGATAATGTAAAGGTTTAGAGCCTCTGTTAGGTTTTTATTTCTGTTTGTGTGTCTGTTGTTTAGACTGGAAATGAGAGGAAATGTTCTCTAGCAAGGCTACAGACCAATACGCAATTTTAAATAACTCCGCTTTCATGGGAAAAAAAATAGCAAATAATAAAAAAAAATCGCATATACAATTGCAACACAAGTCATTTTGTAATTGAATGTTATTAAACATTACCTTTTCCTTTTCAGTCTGCAGCAACTGTAATTTTTTGTAAATGCAATATGACTACCTAAAGGTGTTCTGTACTCAGAATGCCCCCTAGAAACATAATTTCCTGCTTGTGTGATTGGCTCACTGATACTCAAAGAAATCTGCGCAAGTTAGATTTTTGGCATCCCCTGCAATAAAAATGTTATTTTTGGTAAGATACTCCCAATAGGAAATCATATTTAAAGGGATGCAGACCCTGCAGTTTTCCTCATTATAGCCCTACAGGTGCAGCAGCTGGTTGATAATTCTGAAACCACTCCCATTAGACTCACCCAGCACATGGGCAAAGAGGAAAAATCCTTGCAATGTACATAGATCACCCAGAGGGGAATGTTTTTTTCCTCAACAAAAGTGGAGTTGCGCTTTAATAGTGTACGAAGGGGCCAGAACATCTGGCAAAGTTTTTATTGCTGTCTGTGACTTCCTGTCCTGGTGACAGTCGCTACCCCCCAGTTCTTGTATGGATGTCACAGAGACCCAAAGTAAGAAAGATCTCTCCAATGGGATCACAGGCAGAAAAAATCCTGGCAGAAATGTTTATTTCTGTCCAACACCAAAAATAAATTTTGGCTTTACATGTATTGCAAGTTTATATTTCAATCTGTTTAATAGAGCTTTTTCAAACTGTACGAAGCATATTTACCATAAATGTTGCAGTTACAGAAAGAACATATAATTGAACAAAAATGAATAGCTCCTATAAGTAGAGAAGGGTGCTTTAAGTAGTTAGCAGTGACAGTTTTTTATTCCTATTAAGTGAACCCTGTGAACAGGTCAAACATCACAATAATAAGTAGGGATGCACCAAAATTTAGAACGCCAAAAATGTGTTTTTTGGCATCGGCTGAAAGAAAAAAAAAAAACCGGCTGATACCAAAAGGGGGTTGGGGTCAGCCCCGGGTGCTGCCCATTGCGCGTCCCTGTGGTATGCAGGAGATGAGTTTCACATTGCTCAGATAACACGGTTTGTAAGGGCACTTAGCCAAAACGCACTCAGCCAAAAGCCGAAAATTATTTTTTTAAAAATATTTATTTTTATATACAATTTTCATATGCAGCCTACCTGTGCCTGAGCACTGATTGGCACTGATAGGTATCACTGATTGGCACGTATAGGCAGCACTGATAGGTGACATTGGTTGGAACTAACAGATGCCACTGATTGGCAACACTGATGGGCACTGATAGGCGACATTGGTTGGCACTGATAGGTGGCATTGATTGGCACTGATTGGTACTGACAGGTGGCACTGAAAGAGATGAAGTGGCACTGATAGAGGCGATGAGGCGGCACTGATTGGCAATGTCAGGTGTCACTGAATGGCACTGATAGAGGAGATGAGGAGTTTCACGTTGCTCAGATAGCCCCACTTGTAAGAGCCGCTCTGTGTGTAAAACTCTCATGTTAAATAACTGCATACAGAGACCTGTCAAAACTCTGCGGTGATGCCGGGGGTGGGCGGGACCAAACCGCTATCAAACACCAGCCAGTGGGATAGGGGCTGGACGGGTGCTTGACAGCTGTTCGGTCCCACCCACCCCGACATCACCGCCAAGTTGTGACAGGTCTCTGCATGCAATTACTTTACATGAGTTTCACACACAGAGCGGCTCTTACAAGTGAGGCTATCTGAGCATTGTGAAACTCCTCATCTCCTCTTATCAGTGCCACCTGTCAGTGACAATCAGTGACCCCTCATCTCTATCAGTGCCACCTGACATTGCTAATCAGTGCCGCCTCATCTCCTCTAACAGTATTACCTGTCAGGCACCATTGATTGGCACTGACAGGTGGCACTATCAGTGCCCCCAATCAGTGCTCAGGCACAGGTAGGCTGCATATGAAAATTGTATATAAAAATATAAATATTTTTTTAAAAACTGTAATTTTCAGCTTTTGGCTAAGTGCATTTTCGGTTTTGATTTCAGCACCAAAATTTCCATTTGGTGCACCACTAATAATTGGAGCACCTGTCATATAGCATGTGCAAGGTATGAACTGGAACTTATCAAGGCCTAGCAGGGCCATGTTTATGATAATCGAGGTACTCAATGCACACTCAATGTCCACTATGAAGAATCCGATCAAATACAACAGAAAAGAGAGGAGAGATCAGGAGAAGAAAGAGAAGAGAGGGTGTCCCAGTAGCGGAAGATATAAGGAGGCATATTGCAAGTTTAAAAAAAAAAAAAAAGTCATTAAGGAATGTTAGTAGTATAGATTCAATATGCAATGGAAAAATAAGCACATTTGCAAAGTACTTTATATTAGTCCAATGTTTTTTAGTGAGTGTCAGTCAAATGTACACCCCTCCCTTCCCACCCCTTGTATTAATTGGAGTGCTTGACATTTTGTAAATAAAACTAGGGATAATTTTAAAGAGGAGGTGTAAGGCGCTCACCTGACAACCAGTGCTAGGATCCTAAACACACTTTTTGAAATTAATAAAAGCTCCTTTATGGAACTTAACAATATTTAAACAATAATAATCCACCCCAAAGCCAACATATAGTGAATAAACACAAAAAATTGTGAATGTGATACAAATCAAGTGATAAAAACAATGAATCCGTAGTGTACTGCAGAAATGAATAATCATAAATAGTCCTACTGCAGTGATTGATATTCATAAATGAAGTCCATCAAAAAAAAGGGGGAGAAATTTTTTTTTTTTTTGTTGCTACCAAATATCCTTGGAGGTTCCCTCTTACATTCCTCTGCTAAAAATCCACCTAACTGCATCAGTGCCCACATAGCTGCTGCAGTGGTCCTGGCATTTGAAACCTGCGCTTCTCTCTTCATTCTGCACTGCTTCTTGGAAGGATCTCGGATCTCTTCCTGGAAGCGATGCTCTGTGCTGGCGCTGACCAATGAGGATCGCTCTGATCTGTCCCAGAAGCGCTGCAGAAAGAGAAGAGAAGGCATTTCAACCCCCCCCCCCCCCCTGGCCGCTGTATCAGCTGCATGAGCACAAACTGCTCATCGTCCACTGAGTTAAGTACAACCGGGACTGGGTGAGTTCGTAGGGTGTATACCTTTTCATTTTTTCAGAACAGAGGCAGTCGGAAAGGTTGCAGGCAGTGCAAACATAATGTCACAGAAGCAACGTGTATTAAATGTTTGTGACCTATTCTTTTCACACAGATTACATATGGCAAGACCGCAGATCAGCCTTCCACCCACTTTTCTCAGAGGGTTTGTTAGCTACTCCTCTTTAGCTCACCTTGCGTATCCTAATTTATCATTACAAGAGTAGTGATGGATTGTTTTCACCCCTTTGATTTGTGGCTTTAGAAATAGATCTTTCCTTTAGCAACATTGGTAGATTTAAACATGTGATTTATGTGTTGTGTGTGTTAGACATTGCATAGCGAAAAGGAAATACTTATGGATAGAACCAGAAATTGATATTTTAATTGGTTTTGAAGTGCAGACCGAGGGATTCGGTAACAGAGACCTCAGTGGTAAGACACAGATTGGTATGGATAGATATGCAGTATGATGGGAGCTGATGCTTCTGTTCAACACTGACAGACAGATGAATATTATCTGCATCAATAAGAGAAATTCTATTTTGTTAATGCATAGTAAAATATGCAAAGAAGGTGCAGACTGGGGAGAATGTACTGTTCCAACTTTTTGCCATTTTCATAGAGTTATTGGTCTTTCATTATTGTTTTAATGTATTCATTTAATATGGGGGAGGTGTTTGTTAGCCACTTCTGCACTATGGGTGTACTAGGGCTTCAGTTAAAGTATATCTCAAGGCTCATGTGTGACAGTCAAAATAGGTCTAAACAAATTTTCTTTCTAATGTGCAAGCCTCCACAAAGCAATATAATCATTTAATATTCATTTACTATCTTTGAATTTAATTCACCTTCATTTGTGTCTCGCACACTCCCACTCTGACACTGCAGCTCACAGTGGGTGGGTTTGAGCAACAGAGGCAGTGCTGTCAGTCCTGAAAACAGTGGGCAGGACTAGGTGTGGCCAGGTGCTGATTGACAAGCCGCAGCTATGTAGTGCAAGGGCCTGCCTGACTGCCATACAAATTGAAAGTGTTTAGGTTTGACTTCATATGTTTTGGTAAATCCTAAAGGAGAATTGTACAAGAAAATTATATAATGTATGGCCAGCCTCAGATGGACTTCACTGGCCTGATCAACCGTTATTTTGTAAGCTTTTGAGGAAAAGTGGAACAGTGCAATACACTTTTTTTTTTGGGGGGGGGGGGCATAGATCCACTTTAAGACCACAGGCTACACATCCTGAAGTATCTCCACTTCTGTAGTCTCTCCCACGTGTCCCCATTTGATAGCCAATGTCTGCGTCTGTATTTTGTCATTAGTAGCTGTATTGGCTTGCTATAGTAATCATTGATACAATGTCGCTGCTTTATTATATTGTAGATACTGTAATTGCAAGTTCTTATGTCCGTGACATGTTGTGAGGTGCTACAAAGTGAAAAAATGTTTTTTTTAATTTTTTATAAACTCCTTTTTACAACTCATAGTAAACTATAACCCTTATCCCTTATTGACTCCTTTTCTCCCCTATTTCTTTTGTGCCGCAATAAATATAGTGCCAAACTCATGCATTTTTCATTTCAATAACATACGTAATGTCAAAGCTATTTCTGAATGAATTAATTGATAGTAAAAATGTGAATACTGGTTGCAGTAACAAGTATTAATTCTTTTAGGTCATGTGATGTTTTTCCTTTTCATGTCACCCTTTTACCCCATCATGGTGTGTGACTCGCACCTTCTATATTTTACCAAGTGTCTCTCCCTGCCCTCAATCTTCTTTATCTCTGTACAGTGATGTGGATGTACCAGGCTCAAATCCCATGGTGGCTGGCTTTCAGGATGATTTGGATCCCGATGATAGAGTAGCCCCAAAATCTACTCTCCCTGTCATCCCGAGCAAGAACATCACTCTGTCTAGCGACGAGGAAGGACCCATTCCCTCTGTGCAAATAGCTGGAGACGAAGACACAGATTCTGAGCTATATTCTTGGTGAGTTGTTTTGTGTGAGATCTCGTTGCAGGGTGGCTAATTGGAAATGTTAAATTGCAATGATGAGAACTTGGATTAAAGCCCAAGTCAAGGCAAAAAAATGTTTTACCTAGCTTCTGGAGCATTTGTACCAAGTCCGCGTATATGGGAAGCACTGTTTTCAGGTGCAAGAGAGAGGGGATCCAGCATTGCAGATGTGTGTGCGCTGCCTGGTCGTCTTTTGCTGCATCACCACTGAGTCAATCATCTCTTTTGGATCCTGAGAAAATTGTGTTGCTGGAAAAAGCAGCCCCGAGAAACCTAGGCTTGCAGTTCTGCTGCATATTATGTGCTAGGGTAAAATCACCTACTCCAGATGAGGAGGACCGGTGATGTCACATGACCGGCCAGAAGACTGCTGGATTTAAAGTGGTGTAAACCCTTACATATACCCAATGAAGTGACTGGCCTCAGGTGATGCACATCGATGAAACAAATCCTCCTACATAAGTTGTACCTGTTTATCTACAGTCTTTTCTTTTCTACTGCCATTCAAAGTGCAGAATTTACACAGTATCTCTCAGCTCTGAAAAGCAGGGGCAGGAAGCTGAAGTTACACACTGCTGATCTCTGATTGGAGGGAAGGGACACACACCTCTTCACACAGCTCACAGGAACTGAGCTGAGGCTGTCAATAACAGGCTGTGTGCTGGAGAGCCCACCGTTGTCATCTTTTTTTCTCTTGGTGTCAGGAAAACAAGAAGTGACTCATGCAGATAGCAGAGGAACAAGGCAGCCAACAGAAATGATACTTAGTGTTCTAAATGGAGGGATATGCTTTGCTCATATTTCATGTCTGAGGTTGACAACCACTTTAAGGTATACATAGAGTGAATATTTTAAAGGTAGGTGGGCAAAGGTAGATTTGGGCTTCATGACAAAATTTTATCTGCTTTCTTCCAGCACTGTCAGGTCAACATTTCCTCTCTCCTCTCAGTTGCTGCCATCCTCTCTGGCACTTCTTGGTCCAGAGACTTCTCTCCTGGTCTTCAGGTGGCTTCTAATAATGGTGACTGCTGCTAATGCACCCTGTTACCTGGCTTCATTTACTGCAACTTGCACATTCTGGAAGTGTATGTTCAACTGGAAGTGGAAAGCCTTTATTTTAAGAAAGATATAGTGTGGACTGAGAATGTGATGCCATATCATACCCTGTTCTCATTGGCATCATCCCAAATTCAATGGAAGAGAGAAAGGGCACAGGTAAAAGGGAGGGGGGGGGGGACTTTACCTATGCCTTTGAGAACACATCACACGATGCATATAGATTAAAAAGGTTCTTTATTAAGTTTATACAGATAAAAGATGCCTAATGGCATTCAACAATGCAGTCAATATCATACAGTATAGATGACATATTGTGAGAGCACCAAGGTATATATTCAATGAGAGCTTGGTCTGGTTGACGCGTTTCAAAGAACGCCAGCTTCTTCAGGACCACATATAATATGTAACTCTTAACTTTAGTGAGAATATGTATCTCCTTCAGGCATCATAAAAATAAAAGAAAAGGTTGACATGGCTCTCCCTTTTACCTGTGCCCTTTCTCTCTTCCAAAGCATTTCATTTCATTTTAAGAGGCAGCTTGTTCATGTTTCAGGAAACAACTTATCTGTAAACAGTAAAGGTTTGCAGCTAAAGAGTATCTCCTTCAAAATATTGTACAATTTACTCTTGACACTTCACTGATCCATTGTAGCTTTATCATTCTGCAGAATGGCTTTTCCTTCTCATCTGCATGTCCCTTTCTATTCACAGCCACTGCCGAGGAGTAATAACTCTGTGGATACACAGAGAGCATAACCTACTGCATTGACTGCAGGTCTCTTTAGGACAACCTCTGAGCTGTATTCTTTAATGTAGTACAGTATTGATCATAGTAATTCACTTACAGAATTTATTGCTGCGTTTGTCCTGCCAGCTGGTAATATCTTGTACTACTGCTCCAACATCTAGTCAGCTCTTAAATCTTCACTGGACACCGGAAATGGCAGTAATGATCTGTTATAGCAATCCAGAACTCTACATTTATTCCCTTGCACATTAGCTGGACAACAATTTATATTGAAGGGAAACTATAAGGGTTTGGAATCAACTTCTAAAAAAAAAAATCTCTCTGTATGTGTGTGTGTCTTAAAAGAATACATGAAAGGAAAATTCTCCCCAGAACACTTATCCAGTAAGGGAGGAGTAGATGCTCTGATTCACTTGTGTGAGTTGTGCTGTGTAAATGGGCTTTTTTTTTTTTACTTTACAGCAGATGGTAACGAAATCGAAGAATACTTAAAAAGGAGGATAGTGCTCCACCTGCTGGCTGCATGAAAGACACTATAAGTTATATAAAATATGTAATTTTCCCCTAGCTTAGAAATATATTTTATTTAAAATGTTCTCTTTTTGTTTTAGTCCTGATAACTGGGTGCCTTGATCCGATTAATTACTTTGTAAGGCCCCTTTCACACTGAGGCAGTTTACAGGCGTTCTTGCGCTAAAAAAGCACAAATAAAGCACCTGTAAACTGCCTCTCCTGTCTCCCCAGTGTGAAAGCCCTAGTGCTTTCACACTGGGGCGGTGCCCTTGCAGGACAAGAAGAAAAGTCCTGCAGCAGCATCTTCAGGGTGGTGCACTGAGCCCCTGCCATTGAAATCAATGGGCAGCGCTTCCGAAGTGGCTGAACATCCCCACCCCGCACCTGCCTGCATAGCTATAACAGTGGAAAAGCTCCGCTGAAAGTAGCGGCACTTAATCGCTAACACGCGCTCCAGTGTGCCTTTACTAGGAAGCAATTTTGTTTTTTGGAATAATCTTTTTTTAATTAGACAAACAAGCATGCACAATGGAGAAATTCCAAATATAGTGCTAAGTCACAAAGACATATAAAATGACACATCAACCGTTCCTACAAGAGAGTGGGGTTGATTAAACAAAGGCATTGAACAAGGAGAAAAACAAAACAAAGATCTGCGACAAATGCTGTCAAATAAGTTGGGGATGCGTACTTCAATAACCAGTGCACAAGCAGACCTATAGGTTTGAAAATCACAGGAGCAGAGTACAGAGGAGCTAGTATTTAGGTCTCTAATTCCCCCAAGAATAGCAAACAGCCATCTTAATCCACTCCCTTACCTTCCATATGGCCTAAGTCCAAAAGGGGCCAAGGAAATCTCCAATGGGGGAGGATGCATTCAAAATCTTTGGAGAACAAATTTTGTCCATCTCCTCAAATTTAATTTTTTATTTTTGTCTAAAAGAATGCGGCTCTGCTGTTATTCCACTTAATTATGAAATTCTTTTATATTTCAGGAAACCCTCTAAAGTCTCAGCACCTCAGACTCACCCCGAGAAACCAGTCTTAGCCCCAACCCTTGCACCGGCATCTAGCAAATCCAAGAAAGCAAAAGTCAAGGTCCAAGAGGATTCAGACAGTGACCAGGAGGGTCCAATCGCCACACAAATGCTTTCCTTTGTTATGGATGACCCAGATTTTGATAGTGAAGATTCAAACACTGTTCCCAAGTCTCAGGTGAGATAAAGCCAGAATGGCTAAACCACTGCTTCCAAGGGTCCATCTCTGCAGCGTTTGTCAAGGAACAGACATTTCTACTCAGCCTGTCGCTGCTTTCAAAAGCGAATTAACTGTAATAATTTAAACGCCTTTTTGTTTATAAGCACCTAAAATGTACAATGTGGGGTAATTTGGTCTGGAAATGATTGGTTGTCACAATGATTCAGTAGGTTTAGTACTTACTGAGTCACTGGCACAGAAGTATGCAGACCAAATGTTTAGACTTTACAGGCTGCATACTTGGATTGTACATTTGAAGTCAAAGGATCGCCATCACGTTCAGGAGGTAGTTACAAATGTGGAATGTTACGGCTCCTAGCATAATTTTCCACCAGTATGATAGACAGCCTTCATATTTCTGTTGGTTTAGGTTTCAGCTTTAAACTAGAATGTATGTGGTGACAGATCTTATTTTATCAGCATTGTAATAGCAATACAAGCGATAGTTTTATTTGACAATCCATTATAATCTTACTTGAAAAATCTTCTTTTTTATTGTGAGCATTGCCTGTCTGCTGGTCATCTCTTTTCACAATTTCCTGGATTCCCTGCATGCTTTGCAGTTTCTTCTCTGCTCATTTCTTTGGTTTACTTTTGATTGCTGAGGACTACATATCCAATGGTACCTAGCTATCTGCAAGCAGTGATTTCTCTTTTGACTCCGACCTCCTGAAACGCCTCCTTTCAGCACTTCTGTAGATCAGAAGGCAGGCTCTGTGAAATGTGTGACACAGCAGTGACTACTAACCGGACATAGTAAATATGTCTCACAGAGCTCAAGGAGGTAAATTTGTGGGATTTTCGCAAAGTAAGTTTACAAACTTCAAGGTTGTTCAGATTAATAGGAGTAGGCTAGAAGTTATTGAAATTCAATGTGGAAACTATTATATGATTTTGACAATAGATACACTTTAAGCTTAAAGTGGATTTAAACCCTCTCCTATACCCAGGGAAGTGAACAGCCTCAGATGATACACAGGGATAAAATAAATCTCCCTACATAAGTTTTACATGTATATCTGCTGTCTTTCCCTTTCTATATTCTGTAGAATTCTTATATCATGTTAGAGATTTTCTCTTCCTGTTTAGCAGTAGGAGTGAATTATTGGCATACAGCCAAAAGACAGCTGATTGGAGTAAAGACACCCCCCCACACACACACACACACACACACACACACACACACACACCACTCCACATAGGCAGAGACTTGCAGAGCTGTGCTGTGAATCGAGCAGTTCTGTGCTAATCTATTTATAGCAACCTCCCACGACACAAATTTGGAGCTGCTTTTATGTCCTGTGTCGGAGAAGTTATCAGGCTGATAACAAAGCTACGGAACAGAAGAAACACAGGGGACTCAATGCTTTGGAGGGAGATAAGAAAACACTACAGATAGATGTGCCCAGCTCAAATTTCATGAATCGGGTTTACATCCACTTTAACTGAAGGCAAACAGCTAAATACATACACTGGTCAACCATAATTTTGACTACCCACCCAATATTGAGTAGGTCCCCCTTTTGCCACCAAAACAGTTGTGACCCATCAAGACATGGACACCACTAGACCTCTGAAAGTATTCTGTGGGATCTGACATCAAACCAACAGTTACAGATCCTTTAAGTCCTGTAATTTGCGAGGAGTGGCCTCCATGGATCAGACTTGTTGTTTCAGCACATCCCACAAATGCTCGATAGGATTGAGATCTGGAGAAATTGGAGGCCAAGTCAACACCTCAAGCTCGTTGTGTTCCTTGAACCACTTTGCAGTGTGGCAGGGTGCATTATCTTGCTGAAAGAGGCTATTGCTATCAGGGAATACCAATTCCATGAAGGGGTGTACTTGGTCAGCTACAATTGTATAACCCAAGGTTTCCCAGCAGAACATTGCCCAAAGCATCACACTGCCTTTGCCGGCTTGCCTTCTTCCCTTACTGCATCCTGGTTCCTTCTCTTCCCCAGGTAATCAACACACAAGTACCTGGCCATCCACATGATTTAAAAGGTAAGCGGAAGTTCCACTTTTGAGTGGAATTCCTGCTTTAACTTAACCTCTCAGTGGTCATAAAGTTATAAATAATAATAAAAACCTTAACTTGCCTCAACCTACAGCTCTCTAAAAATTATGCTCACTGCACGCACAAGGAAGGTACAAAAAGCAATTCATGTTAACACATAGACATTGGACAAAATGTGGGTTAAAAACCCCCTCCTCCCTGTCTCTCCCCTCCCAATTCCTGACCCTGAAAGATGGAAAATAGGGATTCAGTGGGACAATGGGAAGCAAATTGATTGCTGGATGGCCCAAGGGTATCCTCACAAGGCTGGTATGGGTATGATAAAAAGGTGAATACCCATGATGGTAAGTATAACATCCAAATTAGGTTGGGAAACAATGTTCATGTAGAACCCAGCAAGTAAGGACTGGAGTGGTGGTCAAGAGGGGGCGCTACAGAAGTGCTGAGGACATCCCTGGTGTGGATAATGTCGTAGGAGGGATTCCAATGATGCACACCCCCTTGCACCACTGACCTATAGCCCTAGGAAAAAACAGTCCTGGTCAAAACAAGACCCATTTGTAATCCATAAATATGCATTTCCAACAAGGTTGTATACTTATCAGTCCTTGGGGTATCAGTGGCCATCCATCAGTAGATTAAGCACAGAAGATGCATTGCCGATTCAAAGGTGTAGTCTATGCTTGCAATTGTAGAGCATCCTGTAGTCCCAAACTAAAGAGGAATGCCAAGGGGAGGAGTGTGCCAGAGAGGGCGGGGGGGTTGAGTAGCTTGACCGGTTTCGCCGGTCCCAAGCCGGCTGCTTCAGAGGCTCGAAATTCCGGTGGTGATTGCCAGCCCCCCGCCCTGTGACGTCATAAGGGGGCAGGGCTTCCATGTGATGTCATTGGATGGACCCGCCGCCATGCCAATATAAGCCATTACGCAGCACGGACCCTGCATTTGAGTGGGAGAGAGTGACGAGTCAACATGGGAAGAAGGAGAAGACAGTGGCAAAAGAGCAGAAGACAGAAGGCCCCACA
The DNA here is from genome assembly GCA_018402905.1 of Glandirana rugosa. Classification (NCBI taxonomy): domain Eukaryota; kingdom Metazoa; phylum Chordata; class Amphibia; order Anura; family Ranidae; genus Glandirana; species Glandirana rugosa. Next base: position 350,524 of record BLSH010555642.1, read on the forward strand.
GAAGAAAAAAGAGCTGGAGAGGGGAGAGGATGCCAGAGTTGATTTAATAAACTATTTTAAAAAGCTGTGTAGTGTGTTTTTGACACTTTTTTTTTTTTTAAGGTGAATGGGTAGGGGTATGATGTACCCCATACTCATTCACATAGGATGGGGGCCAGGATTTGGGGGCCCCCTTGTTAAAGTGGTTGTCTACCCAATTTGTTTACTTTTACCTACAGGTAAGCCTATAATAAGGTTTACCTGTAGGTAAAATTAATATCTCCTAAACCTATACGGTTTAGGAGATATTCCCCTTCTAATCTTCTGCGGCATTACGGCGCATGCGCCGTGTATGTCCCGGCAAAAGGCCAGACCTTGCCGGAAAGACGGGTCCTGCACCCATGCGAAGGAGTGATGTCTCGCGGCTCCGGCCATTCACAGCGCCGGAGCCGCGTACCCAGAAGCAAGATCCGAAGGAAGATGTCCGCTCCCTCAGAGGGGACCAAGCAGCCCGGTCGGATCTTCGTTTCAAGGTGAGTATTTCATAATGAGCTAGTATGCGTTGCATACTAGCTCATTATGCTATTGTCTTTCAGGTTTTTATTTTTTTATTTTATTTTTTTTCCGGGTAGACAACCGCTTTAAAGGGGGCTTCCAGATTCCGATAAGCCCCCGCCCGCAGACCCCGACAACCAATGGCCAGGCCCTTCTCATCAACATGGGGGCAAGGTGCTTTGGGGTGGAGGGGCGCAGGCTCCCCCCGCCCCAAAGCACCCACCCCACCATGTTGAGGGCATGCGGCCTGTTATAGTCCAGGAGGGGGGGGCGCTCGCTCGTCTCTCCCCCTTTCCTGGCCTGCCAGGCTGTGTGCTCGGATAAGGGTCTGGTATGGATTTTGGGGGGACCCTAAGCAAATTTTTAATTTTTTGCGGGGGTTCCCCTTCAAGATCCTCAGCACACAAGTCGTGCCGCAAGTCGGAGCATTATGATCCGACTTCCATTTAAATGAATGGGCTCCCATAGGGAACCATTGATTTTGAATAGAGGCAGAGAAACTCAGCTAAAAGCTAGTGCTGAAAAACGCGCATTGACGCCAATGCAAAACGCTGATAAAATTGCTTGTTTAACGCTGCTTTTTTCCTGGCGTTGGTACCGACCTTACAGCTCATTTTTTTAAATGCCTGTGTGTGAGGCCTTGCAAATAAAATAAATACAGGCGGTCCCCTAGTTACAAACATCCGACTTACGAACAACCCCTACTTACAAACGGAGGGAGACAACAGGAAGTGAGAGGAAATCTCCCCCTAGGAGGGGAAATTCACTCCTGTACACTCCTGACACTTTATCACCAAGGTTTGATTCCCCAACAACTCAAAATTTTCAAAATCCAATTATCATTGGGACAGGAAGTGAGGGGAAATCTTCTGAACAGAAACACAGACAGCAAAGCAAACATTACAGGGGTGTTAACCCTTCCCTATGCTATCCAAAAAGCATAAAAATATTTTTTTTGGCTGAAGCTACACTTGACAAATGTACCTGTTCCGACTTACAAACAAACTCAACTTAAGAACAAACCTACAGACCCCATCTTGTTTGTTACCCGGGGACCCGCCTGTACAGTGAATTGCAAGAGGCAGATATCAAGTCAAATTGAGATACTTGCTCTAGTTTTTACAAATAAATAAATATAGTTGTGCAAAAGGGCAAATTTGTGTAAATTTATTATCTCGTGTATATCACTCTGTTCAGCTTTGATATTGAAAAGAAAGAGGTTTTATTATTGGCTTTGTTGTTTATTTCTTCAGGATTCATTCCCAGTGCTGAATAACATGTCAGAAAGCTCCAGTGAAGAGACCGTGTCCTCTCGTCCTTCCGAGCCAGTAAAGCCTCCAACGGCCTCTTTTAAAATGAGAGAAGATGATCTGTTTGGTTTAGGGTTTGAGGAGAAAGAGCCTAAGGACAGCGAGGAAGGTGAGATGGAAGCTGCATGCTTCTTAAATTATGCATGCCCTTCATTTATTCTTACTGATAGCATCAACATTTCATTAGACCTGGCATTTGGCTTAAAGGAGTTAACCTTTTCACAAAAAATAATGCACATTTATTTGTAGGTAAAAAAATGTTCATTTATTGTTTTTTTTTTTGTTGCATGAGCATGAAAAGCAGGGGTCTCCAAACTATGTCCCTCCAGTTGTTCAGGAACTACAATTCAAATCATGCCTAGTCATGTCTGTGAATGTCAGAGTTTTACAATGCCTCATGGGATGCGTAGTTCCACAACAGCTGGGGGGGCCGTATTTGGAGATCCCTGATGTAAAGTATTGCCCCAGCGATCAGCAGATCTCCTGCAAATCTGTCAGTGTAGCGGCTTGCTCGTACCTTATATGAGGAAGCTGATACATTGTGACATTAAGACTCAATGAACTACCACCGTGCTTATGGTGCTGTGGTAATCCATTAAAAACTACAAGCCAACAGCTGCAAAGGCTGTCGGACCTTGTAGTTTTTCATTCACAGGGCACTGTGATTGAGTGATGTGGGGGGGATGATCCCAGCTAGCTGTCAGATCAGGGAGGTGCAGGGGCCGGTCCATTCCTAACATGTTACACCCTGAATATGGGTGTAACATGTCACAAAATATGAACTTATACTTTAAGTCTGGTACACACCTGGGTTGAAAGAAAAAAACAAACTGACAGCTCAGATCGGAACCCCTGTACTAACAATCCAATGTTAGTACAGCAATGTCTCCTGCTGTGCTATTGTGTTCTGACAGGGGGACAGCCCCCACCAGAACACTCCAGTCAGCGCTCTTAGTCCTTGGCTTAGAGTTCTGACCGGGAGCCATTCGGCAGACTTGTTTCGGTCATGAGCTTTTGACAGAAGTCGGTCTGGCTGCCATACTCACAGGCCAAATGTCAGCTGGCTTCTATTGAACCGGCCGACATTCGGCCTATGTGTACTAGGCTTTAGGCCTTACATTTTAAAAAATCCTTCCTTCATGTATGAGTTTACAATACGGTGAATCATCGCAGCTGTGACGACTCCTTTATCAGAAAGCTCAAACGGTTTCAATAAGACAAAGGGTGTTGCAAAACAAGCAGCGTTTGCATTGCTATCTAGTGATCACATAGAGCTTTAGAAAAAAAATTGTTTTACAAATGAACATTTTAATAAATGACAAAGATTTTGTCTGTATGTGTACAGTAAGTTATATAGTGGAGCTGATCCATGTTTGAAACTTCTCTCCTAGATAAAGAGAGCAAGACAAGCAAAGAGAAGAAGAAAAAGAAAAAGAAGAGCAAAGAGGTGACCTAACCTGAAATAGAGCATGCATTCTGATTAAATCATGAGGTCTCCGGAGCAGCTTGCTGCCTTCACTTACTGGGATTCTTGTCACTGTTATGTAAGACTGCAGACAGTTAACAAGCTGCCATCACTGAGACCTGTCATCAACTTCTACTGACCTGCCACTCCGATTTAGACTAGGCAGATTTCCTTCTATAAATTACATCCAAATGTAACCCTCCATTTACAGACCTAAATATAGTGTCAGGATGAGAGTATCCTAATGTGCTTTTTTAGCATAACATTATTCAAAGTGATGTAAATCATAGTCTGGTGAAACTATTTCTGTCGTTCATTTAGTTAGGATGTACAGAAATAGATTTGGACATATAACATTTTGAAGAGCGTGAATATTTGGGCTAAGCTGTTGGGTAGAATGAATGGGCCCACAGTGACAGTGCCTCTAACTGCTAATATATATATATATATATATATATAAATTTGTACTACATATATAAAAACCATTTGACTCACCAAAAGATTATCAGTTCTGTTCAGTCAGTCTTGTGCCCCACCACCCCTGCTAGACAGGAGATCCAACTCCTGCACTCCCTTAGACCTTTTCTTCAGCCTGTAATTTGACAATAAAGTTGTAATATCTTTTCTCCATTTTAAGGATTCATTGTAGAATTTGAAAAAAGTACCCACTTTGCTCTTGATATTAGATTTTTATAATTGCATAATCTGCACAACACAACTCTAGGGAGAGGAAATTAGGACTGTACAGTAGTGGTCTCCAAAATGCGGCCGGGGGGCTGGATGTGGCCCTTTGCTTGCATTTTTCAGGCCCTTGGGACATTATTCCTCCCACTGATACAGGGCATTATTTCTTCTACACCAACAATAGGGCATAATTCCTGTCACTGATACTAACAACAGGGCACCAGGGTGGATAAAAGTCAATGTTTTTTTTTTTTATAAAAATCTGTTTTTTTTTTTGTTTTTTGTTTTTTTTAATCTAAAGATAGTTTTCTATCTAAGATACATAAATAATTTAGTTTATTCAGAATGAAATGGAGCTTAGTTATGTAGCACGAGGCTGTATACTCTGCAATATTTACATTTTTAGTAAACTCATTCAATGAATCCAAGCTCTGCATTGATGCATTCACACAATTTCACAGTAACCATGAGATAAAACAAAGTTCAGGAACATTCCTTTATCCCATTGTTTTGCAAATCTATGTACAATACAAACTGTGTGATTGAATCGGTTCTGATATCGCTGTTTTATTAACCTGGCAACTTATTATTCTAAATAGGAAGCCTTAATTTTGTTTGCAAATATTAAATATTCTAACTGCCAGCAAGAATAAGTCCTTACATTTAAAGAGCACCTGTCATTTCAGATCCATCATGGCAGCAGCTGTTAGCGGGCATCCAATCATCTGCTGCTGCCACGTCCCTCATCTTGTTGTGTCACCGCCGCATCACCAGCCTTCCCATTAAGGTGAATGGGATGGTCGGTGAGCCAACAGCGGGTCAGAGGAGGAGCCGCTGCATGACAGAGATGACAGTTGCTCTTTAAAAATTCTGATTTAAATCAAGTCTTTTTCTAGTGATTTAAATCAAATCCACCCTGCATGGCACGATCATTAAAAGTGACACCAACAATGGGGCACTGTTCTTCCCACTGACACCAATGATGGGGACACTTCTTCCCACTGACACCAACTTCAGTGCCCTTTTTTCCTACTGACACTAATGATGGGGCACTATCCCTTCCCCTAATACCAACAATGGGGCACTATTCATCCCAATGACGTCCAATATTCTTCGCACTAATACCAGTGATGGGACATTCTTTACTCCCATTGAGGCCAGAGCATTTTCTATTCCCACTGGCCAGAGTCTGGCCCCTTCAAAGTCTGAAGGACAGTAAACTGGCCCTTTGTTCTGAAAGTTTGGAGACTCCTGTGCTACATCATCACACAACACTGTCTGCTGGAGAAGAGCACAGAGTGGTTATCTCATCACTGTACTGCTGCTTTAAATGGATTACCCAATCAATGGCTGGAGTGGGTCCTAGACCAGGTTATATTTTCCAACTGCAGTGTACTCTGCAGAGGTCTTGGGCAGTGCAGGACTTTGCTGTGGTGTCTGGTAGGGGTTTTCTGAGCTACAACTATTTGAAGCAGAATTTAAACTGATTCCGTTTGTGTTTCAACTGTATAATTCGCTAATTGCAATTTATTTATCTATGGATTGTTTTTTTTTTTTTTAATGATGTTTGAAATTGCTTTTCAAATTTTTTATTGTGGGGAGCAAGTCTTTTGCCAATAAAGATTCTTTTTTTTTACTACCAGGCTCCAGAAGAGGAAAAATCTAGCAAGAAAAAGAGTAAACACAAGAAAAGCAAAGACAAAGAAGAGGGGAAAGAGGAGAAAAAGAAAAAATCTAAGAAGACAAAGGAAAAAGATGACTTTGATGAACTGGAGGCCTTTCTTGGTGGAGTAGCTCCAAGTCTGCCACGCTCAGGTGGGGAATACGAGGAGCTCTAGGTGGTCCATCAAGATATGTGCTCATGGATCCTGATCCTCTGCCTCCCTCACCACATACTTATTCTAGAGCAAGCACAACCTTGTTCTTTTGTATGATGGCACCCCCAGTGGGGAGTACAAGAGTTAATAGGTGGAGAAGAACCATTTTATCAACCAGACTGCTTCATCTTCTCCTCATGTTCCTCTTCCATGGATCATATCACCTCACCCAGAGCTCAGCTAATGAGAAGAACGTGTACGCTCGAGTGGCAGTCACACTCAGGAGGAACCAATTTTATTGCTCACTCAAAAAGCCCTTATTCTCTTTCTTCTCATGGACAAAACCAATGAAAACATTGCCTGGTTCTGTAATGGTTGTCACCAGTGGGAGCAGAGATAATGAACGGCAATCAATAGTTGGTTGTCCATGATCATATATTTTTAAAAACCAAAAACACAACATTGGCCGCTCTGCACTATACCACATGCTGCTTGAAAACTCTTTGCACTTCCATGTAACACTGCGGTCTCACTAGTGAACTTGCCTGGTTCTGAATAGTTCCAAGCTTTGGTGGTCCTTTTACCAGCATGTGTCTGACCGCAGAATATCCACAATTGACATTAGTTTTTATTGCAACAATTTTGCTTCTGTAGGTCACTCCTTTCTTTTTATGGCCACAGTCCTCCTACGTTCCCTAATTTAAGCGTTTTTCTTTTTTTTTTTGTTCTTTACACCAGGGAAGTGCATTTAAATCCGGAGACTGAACCCTTCTGCAGGCGGTACTCGTTAACTCTTCTTGACATCAAGGGCAGACATTTTAATCTGCCACCAATATTTCCAGGCTCTTCCCAGTTGGATGAAGATTTCAAGGGGGGGAGGCAGAGAGTTATTGGTTGTTTTTGTTAAAATTCACAATGGAGTGGGATAGCCATTGAATTATAAGGTCTTGTGTTTTGTTTTTTTTTTCTTTATCTCGATTTTCGTTTTTGTGGTGCGGTCCTGTGGTTGTTTGTTCCTTGTTACATTTGACTGTTTTCGCCTCATGTGTGTTTGAAGTGATATGGTGACCAAATTTTAATTTTTAGAACCACAGCATTTCCTGAATTTTTAAGTTCATTCCGGTTGTCTGAAATTATAAGCTCATTCCAATTTCCTTAGCTTTCTGGTATCTTCCACCTAAAACCACCACCATTGCTTGTTCTTAACCCAAATCCTAGTAGATGATAGCCTCCGTTTGTCCCACAAGCCCTGACCTTAAAGTGATATTAAAGGCTTGGTTTAAAAACAAAAAACAAACATGTCATACTTACCTGCTCTGTGCAGTGGTTTTGCACAGAGCAGCCCTGATCCTCATCTTCTCAGGTCTGACACTGGCTCTCCTGCCCCCACCGCAACCAGCCTGCTATGGGGGCACCCAAGAAGGCTGACTCCTGAGCTGCTGCTCCATGTGTCCATTCACTCAGTCCCGCCCTCGCTCTCTCCTCATTCGCTCACTGGCTGTGATTGACAGTAGTGGGAGTCAATGGCTACTGCTGCTGTCTCGGCCAATGAAGAGGGAATGATCTGGGAGAGCCGCTGCTCTTATGCACATCGCTGGATGAGGATGGGGCTCAGGTAATTATTGGGGGGGGCAGGGGGCGCTGCTGAACACAGAAGGTTTTTTTTTTACCTTCCCTGCATACAGTGCATGAAGGTAAAAAACCTTCAGCCTTTACAACCACTTTAATTAGATCAGTCTATATAAAGGCATAATCCACTCAACCTTAATCCACTTCTCTGTTTGAGTCTATGGAGTATAGCCAACATTCCAAAACTGCTGAAGTGTGGTGTTACTTTGTTAACAAAATTTTCCATTTGGCTTTGCTGTCACATCCTCTGTTAAAGAACTCCAAAAATGTAAAAAGGTCTAAAAGTATTTTCAGCCAGTTATAGTAGCCACTGCCTATCTGTAAAAGCTGCAACCAATCCGTGCTTTTACATGCATCCCTTACTATTAAGGGGATGTGCAAAGAATGACCAAATTGCTCACTTGTGGCTATCAGAATTTGGGTATGGGGTTCAGCTCATTTTTTTTTTAAATAGCAGATTTTGCGCTCATTGGAGTTAAAGCCATCACAGAGGTATGAGGCACACATTACTTCTTATCTTTGTTTTGCATTCAGCTCCTAGAAGTGATTTAATCTTCTCCTGCGACTTCTTGTGTGCAAGCAGCACCTTCATTTTCTTTACTGTAGGTAATGCAGGCGATTATCAAGTCCCTGCTTAAACTCTTTGGGGAAATATAACCATTAGTCTGAATTGTTGCACACCAACTGAAAGTTAAAATCGCTCTTGCAGTGGGATTGGCCGCTTTGCAAAGGCTTGGGAAAATGCAGCAGCCTTTCAGGTGATTCTGTTTGCATTGGGATTATTCTAAGGGGTTGATTTACTAAAACTGGAGAGTGAAAAATCGGGGGTGGAGCTCTGCATAGAGACCAGTCAGCTTCCAGTTTAAATTGAACAAGCTAAGGTTAGAAGCCGATTGGCTACCATACACAGCTGCACCCGATTTTGCACTCTCCAGTTTTAGTAAATCAACCCCCTATGTTTAATTAGAGTTTCTTCATAGGAGCTTTTCCCCTGAATTTGAACTACTTCTAAGCTTCTTTTGCATTCCTGTTGACATGTATAAAGGAGGAAAGGAGCTCCCATGTTATCAAAGGCCTGTGTACAGTGGCTCGTAAGCTGATGGACAGAAAACAAGGGCACTTAAATGGGCATACACAAGACCGACCTTGGGGTGGGTATTCCTTAGTTGTGCAAAAAGCAAGGCAGAGGTGGGGAAGGGGCAAGGAGTTGGCAGAATGACAGGCTTGCCGTTGACACCCTCTTTATGTTCTACAATGGGGGAGGAGGGGACAGATGTACATGTATTACAAACCTTTAAACAATTCCTAAATATATATGTTTTTCCTATTATTGTAGTTGGCTTATATCTTCCACCTTCTCTCAGAGACTTCTTTACACTATGTTAATTTTGGACAGTTGTTCCCCTATCATATTGCTGTGTTTACAGACCTTTTATCAATTGAGGTTGATGCTGTCTTATTGACCCAGCTTGGAAAACAAAACCTCTTGGCAAAACTGCACAGTGTGCAACCTATATCAGAGGGTCTGATGGGAAAATGTCTGTGTTGACACTAGCAACTAGATCCTTCTTTTGATTGGTCATTTTGGCAGCACAGACTATTCTCCTTCAGACATGTTTCAGGCCCTGGTGATGGTGACAGATGACTGTATTGGTGTGCATTCCCTTTCACAATGTTCTTGATACAGAATTCTGAACATAGCATTGATCTCAGTGGAAAAGGAGAGTTCTATTTTCATAAAAAGTTGAGCTTATTTGGTCCCAGGGGTTGATCCGTGGTTGCGATTTGGCATGGTACAATCGTGGATTGAGTCAAGGTAGCCATTTTGTTCATCTTTTGATAGCTATGACATCCACAGTCTAGGGCTGTTCCTGGGTGTCAAAGCAACTGTATGTCATTGAGCAATGGGCAAAATAAATGAAATACATTGTGTGTAATGTCTGGTGTCTTTCTTCTAATCATTCTATGATGCGTACAGTTTTTACTTGAAAGCTATGGAAGCAGATTTGCATTGACAAGGCAAACACCTACTCAAGGACCTATACTCAAAAGGCTTGCTAGGATGGATAAATAAAGAGGAACAAAGGAAGATGCTGCTCTCGGTTCTCTTTACCACTAAACGTGGGAAGGCCGATCTGTATTAGGAACCCTTCCTTCAGCAGAGATTATGACCAACAGTCTAGGCCTTCACCCATGTTTCTAGTACTGGAGAGAGCCTTGAGCAGCATTTTCTCTAAGATGTGTACATTTTGCAAATTAAACATGATAATTCAAATATGTAATGGCAAGGAAGTAAAAAATGTGAATATCAATTCAACATGTATACTTTACAAGAATTACCAGGGCTTTTTTTCTCAGAAAATAGGTACAGGAACTCTTCCTTTCAAGTGCCCCCTATTTTTCGCCCCTACTCGCCTCCAAGCACCATCCCTTGATTCCTCCCCCTATTCAATTTGCATGGAATTTAATGATAAGCTGTAAAATATATCCCAGCAACAATGCGATTTCTCTTGGCTCTCGTCGTAGAAGGA
>BLSH010555654.1:29036-45502 GCA_018402905.1 Glandirana rugosa
ACCCTAGAGTCACAAACACTCTAGAAGTTGACTCATGCACACACGAAACTCCTAGAGGAACTAGGGAAATCAGTGAAACGCAAATTCGCACTGTCCCAAAAGAGGTTCTATGAGGCTGGCAATAAGGCGGGGAAGCTATTAGCTAGAGCACTGCAAGCTAAGAAGGCTGCTATGGCCATCCACCACATTAACACCCCCACGGGAGAAACAGTACAAACAAACAAAGGCATTGCTTCTCAGTTTGTAAAATATTATACAGAACTATATAATATATCCCCTACCACTCATTTGGATGCAAAAAAATGGAAGGATATGATCCAGAGTTTCCTATGCCAATATGCTCCTAAGGCAATAAGCGCATCAGAGGCGGAGAACCTTGACCATCCCCTTTCAATAGAGGAAGCCCGGTTGGCATTAAAACAGCTCAAAAACGGTAAGAGCCCAGGCCCGGACGGACTAACAAGCGGCTATTATAAGGCGTACCCGGAGATACTTCTCCCAAGATTTATAGAGGCGTTTAACACATTAGCTAAACACCCCCCCAACATCGAGACACGTTAGAAAGCCCACATAACTATCTTGCCCAAGCCGGGTAAGGATGCGTCCATAGTCACCAACTATAGACCAATCTCTCTATTAAATGTGGACGTCAAATTATACGCAAAAATTTTGGCAAACAGGATTCTCCCCCTCCTTCCTAATCTGATATCATTGGATCAAGTCGGGTTTGTCCCGGGACTGGGAGGCTAGGGACAACACCCTGAAAGCAATAAATTTACAGCATTGGATGATATCCAAAAATCAGAAAGGCTTCTTTCTTTCCCTCGACGCGGAGAAGGCGCTCAACAGGGTGGCCTGGGACTTTTTGGAAGAAACTCTTAAAATACTGGGGTTTGGAAACAGATTACTGAATCATATCCTTGCACTATATTCCAACCCCTCGGCAAAAGTGAGAGTCAATGGCCACCTGTTGGACGCCTTCCCTTTGTCGAATGGGACAAGGCAGGGTTGCCCACTGTCCCCTCTAATTTTCATTCTCACGCTACAGCCCCTTTTGAATAGGATAAGACAGAATAGGGACATTAGAGGGATTACGGTAGCAGATCACACTTATAAAATAGCTGCCTATGCGGATGATGTCTTACTATTTCTTACAGAGCCATTAATCACGATACCCAACTAACTAAAAGATCTTAAGTCTTTCCATACCCTCTCAAATTTACAAATACATTTTAGCAAGTCTAGTGCACTCAACATTTCCCTGCCCCACCATACGGTTGAGAGCTGCTTACAGAACTTTCCATTTAAGTTTGAGAAACAAGCATTAACTTATTTGGGGATCAATCTGCCTATTAGACTAAGTCATTTATATGACTTAAATTTTCTACCCTTGCTCAAAAGTTTACAGCAAGACTTAAATAAATGGTCTACAACTACATTTTCTTGGTTTGGCAGAGCCGCTATAATTAGAATGAATGTCCTTCCCAGACTTTTATACTTGCTACAGACAATCCCGGTTAAGCTACCACAGACTTTTTTTTCCACATTTAGGAAGGTCTGCACAGACTTAATTTGGGATTCTAAGTCGGCCAGGCTAAGCTATGATAAAATGACTAAACCTAAACTCAGAGGGGGTATGGGCCTGCCAGACGTCCAAAAATATTATTGGGCTTGTAGCCTCAATAGGATCGTTGATTGGCACGTAAACTCCAGCTCAAAAGCATGGGTCACGCTAGAAGGGACATTCTCGGAGGTGCCCCTTAGATGCCTACCTTGGCTCCGTACCAACCTCTACTCAAACCAATTGATGGATCATCCAACGATCAGCTGTACTCTGTCTAGCTGGCGAGCTGTAAATAAAAAGCTACAGCTCTCTTCCTTCCCGGGTCCTCTCACTCCACTTATTAACAATGCAGACTTCCTCCTGAATACTGAAGAGCCCCTAGCCAAGGAAGTGAGGGGAGACCTCCTGGGAAGGAGAGAGAATTTCTTCTCCCAAGGCTCCTTTCTCCCTTTCAAGGACTTAGAAGCCTTAACTCCATCCCGCAAACTATCCTGGTTCGGGTATTTACGAATCAGGCATTACATCATGTCCACGAAACCAATATCGGATTGGTGCAGGCCTCTTACCCCCTTTGAAGCTATATGCAGTAGAACCGAACCCCAAAGACATGTGATCTCGGAAGTTTATGCAAACATGTTTACGAAATCTGATCCAAAATGAAACAAAGCTTCCATTCAATGGGAGAAAAATTTGTCTATAGACTTATCCACCCGTGAATGGGGACAAATATTTACTCACATTCATAGAGGCTCAATTAATGTTTCGGCTCAAGAAAATGGGTTTAAAATTTATTCTAGATGGTACAGAACTCCAGACAGACTGCATAAATTTTACCCAACAGTTTCTAAAAATTGCTGGAGATGCAACGAAGAGGAGGGGATGCTTCTCCATACCTGGTGGTCATGCAGGCTGATTCAGCCCTTTTGGGGAAAAATTCACAACCTTATAACTGAAATTATGACGCTCCCTCTGGACTTCTCTCCGGCCCAGTATCTTTTACACCATACTTATATCTCCCAAAAAAATATAGGAAATCGCTTGCGCTCCACTTAATAAACGCTGCTAAGCAGTGTATCCCCCTTCACTGGAGGGACACTAACCCTCCCACGGTGGAAGACTGGATAAAAAAAATCACAAAAAATTGCAGAGATGGAGGATCTAGTTCACCAAGCTAGAGACTCCCCCGGAAAATTTTACAAAACGTGGGCCTGTTGGTTGGAGTTTATTAATAAAAGACAAACTCATCAATTGTCCCACTAAGACTGGCGTCCCTCCTAACGCTGAACAAGGGTGGGGGGGCGTCCCCTATTTATCCTACTTTTATTCTACATATCCCCTCTCCCTTTTGGTTTTTTTTCTGGTTTTTTTGTTTTTTTTTGTTTTTTTCTCCCTCTCTTTACTTATACCTCCATTATCTTAAAATGCTTCCAGAAAAGAAGATATAGGGTAACAAAAGTGATTTAACCCAAAACACTAGTCTAGGGTGGGACCTAGGGGCGATGGGCGGTCTTACCCCAGCCATCCCACAGATTTCTCCCAATTGGGGTGGGAAGTGGTCTCAGGGGAGGTCCGTCGATCGGTCCAGGGGTCTCGATATCCACCCTGGGACAAATAGTGGTGAAGGTCTAACTATCCCAAGCCATGCACTTAAAGGCGGATATGAGTGGGTTTGTATAGATTACTCAGATGCTATTACTTGGTTATTATTCTGTTACACAAGGGTTTTGTTCCCATATATAGTAGAATGTACAATCCTCCATAGTGGCAATTGAGTGTATACTTTTGGATGTTTTGCCCATTGCATTGTATGGTTCTAGACATATATAGGCCTTTAATCTGCTTGTTATAATACAAAATGTATGTAACCATAAGATTGTTTCCAAAACTATACGTTCTAATAAAAAGTTTGAAACAAAAAAAACAAGATGTTCAGGTCAAAGATCAGTTTGATACATATTACTACATATTATGCTCTATATTGACTAGAATCAAAAGCATATCTGTATTTGACATAGTCGCATAATCTAGCATAGTATGTTGTGAATTCCTATCTAGAATTAAAGCAGTCCATCAAACGCTTAGTAACTGGGTGTAATATTTACATTCGCTCTTTGCAGCAAATATACTGCAGGACCTGTATAGTTCCTGCTGAAACCAACGTACAGAAACAAGGTCTATTAGAACCTGGTATTCCTGTGTTCAATGATAATGAACATCAACAACATTTTATTTTGGTGAATGGTAGTCAAGGAAGAAAAAGACAGAAAGAAGAGAAAAGAAAAAAAAAATAATAAATATAATAAAATAGAATCAAATAAAGGGAGGATTGAGAATCAAATATCCAATACAGGATCACAAGATGAGGGCCAGAGGTGACTCACTTTAAGATACTCACATCTCTAAAGAGTGGTTGCTGTTTCAAAGTAATCATCCGAGTGCCTGAACATCACCCAAACACGCCACAGCTTATTGAATCCCTCCGTCAAGTTAGTGGCAATGGCTCTTGTTTCCTCCATGTGGTAAATGTCATTTACACTATGGAGCCATTCTTTAATTGAAGGAATTTGTGTCGTCTTCCAGTATCTGGGGATTAGCACTTTCGCTGCTGTGAACAAAAATCGGACCAGTGATTTTTTTGTACCTTTTCATAGAGCCATTGGAGATGTGAGGCAGGCAGCACTCTGGAGACATCTGCATTGAGGTTTCCGTGATTCTTTTGGTCAGGTCGCAAACTTTTTGCCAGTAGGATTTTATCAATGGACACTCCCACCATATATGACACAGAGTGCCTGTCTCCCTCTCACATCTCCAACATGTATCTGGTATGGAGGGGAACCATTTGTGGATCTTGTCAGGGGTATTATATCAATTCATTAGCAGTTTGTAGGAGGCTTCTTCAAATCTAGAGCTAATTGAGCATCTATTGGTAAACACATATGCATGTAGCCATTGTTCCTTACTAAATGTTGTGTGGAGGGACTTTACCCAGAGAATTTTATTTTTATCCCCTTCTATCTCCTCCACCCCATCACTCTGCAGCCAGCTGTACATAAGTGATGTGGTTCGCTCAATGACAAGACCCTTCATATATATCTCTTCAAGTTGTGTTAGAGGTCTGGATAGTTCCTGACGTCGTTTAGCATCTGTAACATAGCTAGCTAGCTGACAATATTTCCAGTCTGTAAGTTTAAAATGTGTCCTATCTGCATTTATATCCGTCAGCGGTTTTAGTTTGCCTCCCCTGAAGCAATGCATTGCCAGTAATGGCTTCTCTCCTACACCCTGCCACTGTCGAAGAGCCAACATCCCGGGTAAGAATCCAGGGTTAAGGCTTAGTGGAGTCAGGGGACTTTGATTGGTAGTCAAGTCTGTTTTCTTGATAATCTTTTGCATTGTCGCAAGGATGGCCCCTATCACAGGGTGATCTTTCAAACCTTTAGGGCATACCTCCCATGAAATCCAAGGTAAATATTTCACTGACGTGGGGTCAATGGAATTTTCTAACAGTACCCAATCTTTATTCTCAGCATGGCAGTGCCAATCTACAATTCTTGTCAGTTGCGTGGCCAAGTAATAATTGCTAAAATGTGGAAAGCCCATGCCTCCCAAATGTTTAGCTTTAGTGAGTAATTGTAAGTTGACTCTTGACTTTTTCGAGTTCCGGAGAAACCTCCTGAGCATTGCATTGAGCGTTTTAAAAAAACTACTAGGTAGGGATATCGGTAGCGTTTGGAAGAAGTACAATACTCTAGGCAGAATAGTCATTTTAGTGATTGCTGTCCTACCAAACCACGAGAAATTCCTCCCTGTCCAGTGCTTTAGATCTGTATTGACTTGTTGGAGAAGAGGTTTAAAGTTATATTCATGTATAGAGTCAAACTTTAGACTAAGTTTGATTCCTAAATACGTTATGGCTTTGTCTTCCCATTTAAATTCGCAATTACTCTGAGTAGCCTTGAGATTTTCCGAGGAAAGTGAAATGTTTAAGGCTTCTGACTTGTTGTAGTTAACTTTAAAATTTGACAGATATATGCTGCTATCTTATACGTCCTTCTTCCACCTGGAAATCCATGTATTGAGGGTGTTTTGTTTATCCATCTTATCAAGGGTTCTAGTTAGAGTTGCGCCAACCCGAACTGTAAAGTTCGGGTTCGTACTGAACTTTGGGGTGTCCGTGGCCCAGACCCGAACCTGGAGATTTGAAAAAAAGTTTGGGTTTGAGTTCTGGGTTAGGGTATTTGATCACGCATGTTGTATAGCTGCAGAGCAGCCAATCAACAAGCGTTTCACTGATTTGCCCTTAGAAGCCATGGCATGGCTGTGATTGGCCAGTGCATCATGTGACCCAGCCTCTTTATAAGCTGGAGTCAATTAGTGCTGCATGTCACATGCTTTCTGGGTAGTGTAGGGAGAGGATGCTCCCGGTGCTGTGAGGGACAGATTGAAGATAGATAGATAGTTAGAGATTACTACTACTACTGCTTTTAGGGACAGATTGCAGATAGATAGATAGGTAGAGATTACTACTACTGCTTTTAGGGACAGATTGCAGATCTCATCCTGCATTAGGAGTCAATTAGTGCTGCATGTCACATGCTTTCTGGGTAGTGTAGGGAGAGGATGCTCCCGGTGCTGTGAGGGACAGATTGAAGATAGATAGATAGTTAGAGATTACTACTACTACTGCTTTTAGGGACAGATTGCAGATAGATAGATAGGTAGAGATTACTACTACTGCTTTTAGGGACAGATTGCAGATCTCATCCTGCATTACAGAAAGATCTGACTGGACTAGGTAGAGTCTACTGCTTAGAGGGACAGATTATTGTTCTAAAATCATCTTCTAGTTCTATAGGGTCAGGTTCCTGCTATTGCTGTAAGGGACAGATTATTGTTCTAAAATCATTTTGCAGCCCTCTAGCACTTTCCATGACTCTTTTACAGTCATTTTTGTGCCGAAAAGTTCGGGTCCCCATTAAATTCAATGGGGTTCGGGGTAAAGTTCGGGTCAAGTTCGGTACCGTACCTGGACTTTTTTCCGAAGCCCTCGATAGTTCATCGTCAGTGATGGTCTCTTCTAGCTGTTCTAGGTCCGATTCCTCCAGAACCGGAAGGCCACTATCAGTCAGGAATTGGCTGATAGCTTGGGACCGTATACTCACTATATCTGCTGGCTTATGACCCGGTGGTGGGTTATATAACGCCGCGTAATAAGCGTGAAATTCCCTTGCAATTTTCTCTGATTCCTGTGTAAGGAGCCCCATTCTCGTTTTTATTGCTGGTATGTTATTGGATAATTGGGTTTCTTTCAATGCCCTAGCTAGGTATTTTCCAGTTTTATTGTCGTACTCATAAAAGAAATAGAGTTGAGCGAACACCTGGACGTTCTGGTTCTGCGGGTCCGAACGAACTTTGGGAAAAAGTCCGGGTTCGGCACCGAACGTTGCCCGAACGTTATCCCGGACCCCGAACCCCATTGAAGTCAATGGGGACCCGAACTTTTAGGAACAAAAATAGCTGTAACAAAGTCCTTGCAAGTACTAGAGGGCTGCAAAAGGAAGTAAAATGGGGATAAGAGTAGGGCAAGTGCCCTACAAAAAAATGGGGATAGGGAAAATAAATTAAAATCAAATAAACTAGGAGATTATTTTTGAACAATAATGTGTCACTTACAGCTGCAGCTAAAACATCTCCCTTTAGAACTAGGAGATGATTTTTGAACAAAAATCTGTCCCTCTAAGCAGAAGTCTCTACCTAGTGCAGTCAGATGTGAAATCTCAAATTACTCCCACAATCTGATCGTTGTGTACGATACCACAATCTGATCGTTGTGTACGATCGTTGTGTTAGGCAGGGTTTGATCTGCAATCTGTCACTCAAAGCAGCAGTATGTGAAATCTCAAATTAGTCCCACAATCTGATAGTTGTGTACGATCGAATCGATCGTTGTGTTAGGCAGGGTTTGATTTGCAATCTGTCACTCAAAGCAGCAGTATGTGAAATCTCGATTCTCAAATTTCTGCAATCTGTCCCTCAGAGCAACAGTAGTAGTAATCTCAGGATGCAGGATCATATGTTAAAATGTCTGCAATCTATCCCTCACAAAAATGCTGGCAGCTTCCTCTCCCTACACTATTCAGAGTCTCAGAGAGCATGTGACTGCAGCATCAAGTGACCCCAGCTTATATAGAGGCTGGGTCACATGATCCACTTGCCAATCACAGCCATGCCATTAGTAGGCATGGCTGTGATGACTTCTAAGGGCAAACCAGTGAAACGCTTGTTGATTGGCTGCCCTGCAGCTATTCAACATGCGTGATCAACTACCAGAACCCAGAACCCGAACCCGAACGTTTTTTGAAACATCCGTGTTTGGGTCCCGGACACCCCAAAGTTCAGTATGGACCCGAAAGTTACAGTTCGGGTTCTCTCAACACTAAAAAGAAGCCTTTTTTCAGAAAAAAGGATTCTTTGTGTTTTGAGATCTAGGTGTCTTTGTAACTGTTTCCTCATCTCCAGTAATTCTGTTGCTGACTCTAAATTTAGCCTTTGTTTATGTATGGATTCCAGGGTATTTATTTTATTTATCAGGTCTTTCAGAGCTTTCCCTGCTTCCCTCTTCCTTTTGGCTCCTATTCTTATCAATTCCCCCCTGACCACACACTTGTGTGCCTCCCAGATTGTCATAGGAGAGAGCTCGTCTGAGGAGTTCTCCCTAAAATAATTTTGGATTGTTAATGAGATTTTTGATTGACTTCCCAGGTCAGTAAGCAAGGTGGGGGTTAATCTCCAGGAGCATTTTCTATTATGTTGAATGGGAGATTTCAGAGCCAGCACTATGGGTGCATGGTCAGAGAAGGATTGTATGCCAATACCAGAGTGTTTTAGCAATGGGAGATCTCTCTGAGAGATAAACACATAATCCAATCTCGTATACTTGTTTCTAAGAGGCGAGAAAAATGTATAATCCCTACCATCAGGGTTAGCCGTTCTTCATGAATCCACAAGAGCAAGCGAGGTCAATAGTCTCTTGATTTTGCGGAGTTGTTTATATGGTATGCATGAGGAGCCATCAGAGGTATCCTGTAGAGGGTTCAAGGGTATGTTGAAATCCCCCCCAGGATAATCCCTCCTTGTGGAAAATTCTTAAGTTTATTTATCATACTGGTAAAAAAGGACACCTGCGCCCTATTCGGGAAGTATACATTGGCCATAGAGATTCGGCATCCCTGCCCACTCCCCTCTAAGGAAAATAAATCTACCGTTTGGGTCTGCCAGGTGTTGTGATATTTCAATGCCTGCGTCTTTATGGATTAAAATAGCTACACCTTTTGATTTGGAATCTGAATTGGTCGCGTGACAGGCCTTGGTATAATATCTATCTGTGAGTTTTTGCACTGCCCCAGTTTTAAAATGGATCTCTTGCAAGAAAACCACTGATGGGTATGTTTTATGCAACTCCCTCAGCAGAGAGATGCACCTTTCTGGGATGTTCAGGCCTCTAACATTATGTAAAACCACAAATGGACGGTTACCTAGCATAGAATAGGCCATCTTACTTGTAAGAATCAGCGATTGTGAGCCCTTGTCTGAATAGCTTATCTCTAGTAGGTCCTTCTATAGTAGTCTCGGTAGTAGTCAATGAGCCTCAGTGACAGAGAAAAAAAAAAGGTAGGGGGAGGCGGAGAAATAGGGGAGCAGCGAGAGAAAAAAGAAGAAGAGCTGTAGAATAAGAAATATGTTACCAGACTAGTGTTGTCCAGGTATAGACATTAGCAGATATACGTTATAACGTCTTTAAGTACAAACCTAAGAGAGGTAATGAGGGGACTCCAAGATGATAACCAGGGAGTCACCACTGTGGGGAGCAATGGGAGGTGAACTAGCTAAGACACCTTGTCTTAGTCGTAAAGCCAACAGCCGTTGGTTTATGTATACTGTATCAGTAAAAATCTTAATTTACCTTCCACAGCACCTGAGAGTAAATGCGGATAACTGTTGAAATGTAGAGTTGAGCGGACACCTAGATGTTCGTGTTCGGCAGGTTCGGCCGCATTTCGCGAAAAAGGTTCGGGTTCGGTAACCGAACTTGACCCGAACTTGACCCCGGACCCCGAACCACATTGAAGTCAATGGGGACCCGAACTTTTCGGCACAAAAATGGCTGTAAAAAAGTCCTGGAAAGGAAGTAAAATGGGGGTAAGAGTAGGACAAGTGCCCTACAAAAAAATGGGGATAGGGAAAATAACTTAAAATCAAATAAAAAAATAAAAATGGGAAGGGGGGGTGGATGTGGAGTAGGAGCCTCGAGGTTGACTAGGCCGTGACCATGGCAGTGTAGGTGGAAGTGGTGGTGGTGGAGGAGGAGGAGGAGGTAGCCAACACTTTTTGTTGTTTGTTTGTTTCTTTTTCTAATTGGGGTAGCCCCCAAAATATTGAGGCATATTCAAAACAAGTATACCAATGGCTGTGTGAGGCCGGTCTAAATGTCTATTCTGCACAAGGTACAGACAAGTCTTGTGGGATCCATGCCTGGTTCATTTTAACAAACGTTAGCTTGTCCACGTTGGCTGTGGACAGGCGGCTGCGCTTGTTTGTGATAACGCCCCCTAAACACATGTTCAGACAATACTACACTGGCAGCAGGGCAGGCCAGCACCTCCAAGGCAGAAAGGGCAAGCTCAGGCCATGTGCCCAATTTGGAGACCAAGAGGTTGAATGGGGCAGACCCATCAGTCAGTACGTGTATGCGTGTGCACACATACTGTTCCACCATTTTGCTGAAATGCTGCCTCCTGCTAAGACCTTGCCTATCAGCTGGTGGTGATGTTTGTTGTGAAGGGCTGCTGACAAAGCTTTGCCACATTTCGGCCATGCTAACCCTGCCTTCTGAGGTGCTGGCAGTGCCACAGCTGCGTTGGTGGCGTCTTCCTCCTCCTCCTCTGCCTTCGCCTTGTGCTACCACTGAGCCCCCGGTGTCATTTGGGAATACCCTCAGCAGCGCGTCTACCAGTAGTCGCGCATCTTCTGATTACGCTCCAGTGAGGGAATTAAGGATGGCACGTTGTCCTTGTAATGGGGATCCAGCAGGGTGGCCACCCAGTAATCGACACAAGTTACAATGTGGGCAACTCGGCTGTCGTTGCGCAGGCACTGCAGCATATATTCGCTCATGTGTGCCAGGCTGCACAGAGGCAAAGACAAGCTGTCCTCTGTGGGAGGTGTTGTACCATCTGTGTCCTCTGTATCCCCCCAGCCACGCTCCTTTGATGCCCATGAGCTGGGTTGGATGCATCCCTGCTGCGGTTCCTCCTCCTCCTCCTCCTCCTCATCATCATCTTCCTCGTTCTCCTCATCCTCCAGAACTGTGCCCTGGCTTGAATATTTTTTACCTGGCCTATGCTGGTGCAGGAACCCACCCTCCGAGCCACTTGTGAATGACTGGCCTGATAACCGTGGAAATGAACCCTCTTCCTCCTACTCTTCCTCCTATGCCACATCATCTTCCATCATCGCCCAAAGTGTTTTTTCAAGGAGACATAGAAGTGGTATAGTAATGCTGAGAACAGTGTCATCGGCACTGACCATGTTGGTGGAGTACTCGAAACACCGCTATATGATACACAGGTCTCGCATGGAGGCCCACTCATTGGTGGTGAAGTGGTGCTGTTCCACAGAGCGACTGACCCGTGCATGCTGCAGCTGAAACTCCACTATTGCCTGCTGCTGCTCGCACAGTCTCTCCAGCATCTGCAAGGTGGAGTTCCACCTTGTGGGCACGTCGCATTGGAGGCGGTGAGCGGGAAGGCCGAAGTTCCGCTGCAGCGCAAACAGGCGAGCAGCAGCAGGGTGAGAACACTGAAATCGCGCACAGAGGCCCGCACTTTCTGCAGCAGCTCTGACATATCTGGGTAGTTTTTTAGCAATTTCTGTACCACCAAATTTAGCACATGCCAGGCAAGGGATGTGCGTCAAACCGGCTAGGCCCAGAGCTGCTACGAGATTTTGCCCATTGTTGCACACGACCAGGCCGGGCTTAAGGCTCAGAGGCAACAACCACTCATCGGTCTGTTGTTCAATGCCCATTCAAAGCTCCTGCGCAGTGTGGGGTTTATCCCCCAAACATATCAGTTTTAAAACAGCCTGCTGTCGTTTCCCCCTGGATGTGCTGAAGTTGGTAGTTAAGGTGTTAAGAGGAACGGATGAGGAGGTGGTAGAGGAGGAGGAAGCGCAGTAGGAGGAGGCAACAGGAGGCAAAAAGAAATGCCCTGCAATCCTCGGTGGTGGAAGGACATGCGCCAAATGGCTAGCCGCCACAACATTTGCCCAGTGTGCAGTTAGTGAGATATAGCGTCTCTGCCCATGCTTACTGGTCCATGTATCAGTGGTTATGTGGACATTGCCACAGATGGCGTTGTGCAGTGCACACTTGATCTTGTCCCCGACTTGTTTGTGCAGGGAAGGGATGGCTCACCTGGAAAAGTAGTGGAGGCTGGGAACCACATACTGTGGGACAGCCACCGCCATCAGGTTTTAAAAACTGTTCGTATCCACCAGACGGAATGACAGCATTTCAAAGGCCAGGAATTTTGAAATGCTGGCATTCAGGGCCAGGGATCGTGGGTGGGTAGGGGGGTACTTCCTCTTTCTCTCCAGTGTTTGGGAGATGGAGAGCTGTAAGCTTTCATGGGACCGTGTGGAAATGCTTGGGGAAGGTGTGGCGCCAGAGTGGCGTTGCTGTCACATGCTCTGTTTCCTGGGTGGCAGGTGACACTGTCACTGTAGAGGTGGAGGAAGAGGTTGAGGCAGCAGCAGAAGAGGAAGCATGAGGAGGCCGAGACCTTTCTTGGATTTTGAGGTAATTATTCCAATGCAGCTTGTGCCTTGAATTTAGATGCCTGATCATGGAGGTTGTGCTCAGTTTTTGAACATTTATGCCTCGCTTCAGGCTATCATTGCAAACCACTCTTGTCTTGTAGTCAGCACATTGTCTGAAGAACTGCCACACGGGGGAATGCCTTTGAGCTGCCTTTGGTGTGCTAGGCCCCTGGGTGCCAGGGGTAGTAGCAGCCGTACTGTCTAGGGGACACTCACTCCACTTTTGCAACCTGCTTCCTCTTTTGCTGTGCTGGTGCATCTGTGCGACTACCACCTCTTCCTCCAAACGGCACAATTCACTTGCATGACCCTCATTCCATGTGGGGTCAAGGACCTCATCATCCTCCTCCACATCATCTTCCACCCATCCTTCACCACTGCCCTCCTTGTCAGTCTGCACACTGAGGAAAGCTGCAGCAGTTGGCACCTGTGTTTCATCATCATCAGAGACGTGCTGCGCTGGTGTTTCCATGTCCTCATCCTGCAACAGAAGTGGTTTGGCATCGGTGCACTCAATGTCTTCCACTTCTGGGGCAGAGCTATGTGGATGGCCCACGGAAAGCACACCAGGAGAGTCATAAAAAAGCATAAGAGTCTGTTGCATGACTTGGGGCTCATACTGCTTGGCTAATTTACAAGGGGCTGAGGTGAAAGACAGATGGCCATGGAGTTCAGGTGCCAACTCTGAGCTTTCATCAAGGGGCCGGGAGGGAGACAATGTGAAGGAACTGGAAGCATTGTCAGCCACCCAATCTACAATCATCTGTACTTGTTCTGGCCTCACCATTCGTTGAGCGGCATTCGGGCCTACCATATAACGTTGAAGATTCTGTCAGCTACCTGAGGTAGATGTTTCACTTGTGCATGTAGCTGGCACAGATCAACCACGTCCTCTCCTTCCAACAGGAGCTTCACCAATACCACCAACACCAGCAGCACCAGCAGCACCACAACCACGTCCCTTATTTGACGCTCTCCTCATTCTGCCCGCAAATGTACTATGTTGCACAATTTATTAATACAAAAAAAAATGAATAATAAGTTCTTCTTTTTTTGGGGAAAACAGCAACGTAGACGCACTTTTTATTTTTGTGCAAGAAATGCACCGTTCAAACCATATGCAGGAACCTCTCCCTATAGAACTAGGAGACGATTATAGAACAATAATCTGACCCTCACAGGAGCAGCAGGAACCTCACCCTATAGCAGTAGGAGACGATTGTAGAACAATTATCTGTCCCTTACAGCACCAGCAGGAACCTCTCCCTATAGAACTAGGAGATGATTATAGAACAATAATCTGTCCCTTACAGGAGCAGCAGGAACCTCACCCTATAGCAGTAGGAGACGATTGTAGAACAATTATCTGTCCCTTACAGCAACAGCAGAAACCTGACCCTATAGCAGTAGGCAATGATTTTAGAACAATAATCTGTCCCTTACAGGAACAGCATGAACCTCTCCCTATATAAACTAGGAGATGATTATAGAACAATAATCTGTTCCTTACAGCAACAGCAGGAACCTGACCCTATAGCAGTAGGCGATGATTTTAGAACAATAATCTGTCCCTTACAGGAGCAGCAGGAACCTCTCCCTATAGAACTAGGAGACGATTTTAGAACAATAATCTGTTCCTTACAGCACCAGCAGGAAACTCTCCCTATAGAACTAGGAGATTATTATAGAACAATAATCTGTCCCTTACAGCAACAGCAGGAACCTGACTCAATAGCAGTAGGCGATGATTTTAGAACAATAATCTGTCCATTACAGGAGCAGCAGGAACCTCTCCCTATAGAACTGGGAGATGATTATAGAACAATAATCTGTCCCTTACAGCAACAGCAGGAACCTGACCCTATAGCTGTAGGCGATGATTTTAGAACAATAATCTGTCCCTTACAGGAGAAGCAGGAAACTCTCCCTATAGAACTAGGAGATGATTATATAACAATAATCTGTCCCTTACAGCAACAGCAGGAACCTGACCCTATAGCTGTAGGAGACGATTTTAGAACAATAATCTGTACCTTACAGCACCAGCAGGAACCTCTTTCTATAGAACTAGGAGATGATTATAGAACAATAATCTGTCCCTTACAGCAACAGCAGGAACCTGACCCTATAGCAGTAGGCAATGATTTTAGAACAATAATCTGTCCCTTACAGCAACAGCAGGAACCTGACCCTATAGCAGTAGGCGATGATATTAGAACAATAATCTGTCCCTTACAGCAACAGCAGGAACCTCACCCTATAGCAGTAGGCAATTATTTTAGAACAATAATCTGTCCCTTACAGGAGCAGCAGGAGCATCTCCCTATAGAACTAGGAGACAATTTTAGAACAATAATCTGTTCCTTACAGCACCAGCAGGAATATCTCCCTATAGAACTAGGAGATTATTATAGAACAATAATCTGTCCCTTACAGCAACAGCAGGAACCTGACTCTATAGCAGTAGGCGATGATTTTAGAACAATAATCTGTCCCTTACAGGAGCAGGAGGAACCTCTACCTATAGAACTAGGAGATGATTATAGAACAATAATCTGTCCTTTACAGCAACAGCAGGATCCTGACCCTATAGCAGTAGGCAATGATTTTAGAACAATAATCTGTCCCTTACAGCAACAGCAGGAACCTGACCCCATAGCAGTAGGCAATGATTTTAGAACAATAATCTCTCCCTTACAGGAGCAGCAGGAACCTCTCCCTGTAGAACTAGGAGATGATTATAGAACAATAATCTGTCCCTTACAGCAACAACAGGAACCTGACCCTATAGCAGTAGGCGATGATTTTAGAACAATAATCTGTCCCTTACAGGAGCAGCAGGAACCTCTCCCTATAGAACTAGGAGATGATTATAGAACAATAATCTGTCCCTTACAGCAACAGCAGGAACCTGACCCTGTAGCAGTAGGCGATGATTTTAGAACAATAATCTGTCCCTTACAGCACCAGCAGGAATATCTCCCTATAGAACTAGGAGACGATTTTAGAACAATAATCTGTCCCTTACAGCACCAGTAGAACCTCTCCCTATAGAACTAGGAGATGATTATAGAAAAAGAATCTGTCCCTTACAGCAACAACATGAACCTGACCCTATAGCAGTAGACGATGATTTTAGAACAATAATCTGTCCCTTACAGGAGCAGCAGTAACCTCTCCCTATAGAAATAGGAGATAATTATAGAACAATAATCTGTCCCTTACAGCAACAGCAGGAACCTGACCCTATAGCAGTAGGCGATGATTTTAGAACAATAATCTGTCCCTTACAGCACCAGCAGGAATATCTCCCTATAGAACTAGGAGATTATTATAGAACCATAATCTGTCCCTTACAGCAACAACAGGAACCAGACTCTATAGCAGTAGGCGATGATTTTAGAACAATAATCTGTCCCTTACAGGAGCAGGAGGAACCTCTACCTATAGAACTAGGAGATTATTATAGAACAATAATCTGTCCCTTACAGCAACAGCAGGATCCTGACCCTATAGCAGTATGCAATGATTTTAGAACAATAATCTGTCCCTTACAGCAACAGCAGGAACCTGACCCCATAGCAGTAGGCGATGATTTTAGAACAATAATCTCTCCCTTACAGGAGCAGCAGGAACCTCTCCCTGTAGAACTAGGAGATGATTATAGAACAATAATCTGTCCCTTACAGCAACAACTGGAACCTGACCCTATAGTAGTAGGCGATGATTTTAGAACAATAATCTGTCCCTTACAGGAGCAGCAGGAACCTCTCCCTATAAAACTAGGAGATGATTATAGAACAATAATCTGTCCCTTACAGCAACAGCAGGAACCTGACCCTATAGCAGTAGGCGATGATTTTAGAACAATAATCTGCCCCTTACAGGAGAAGCAGTAAACTCTCCCTATAGACCTAGAAGACGATTTTAGAACAATAATCTGTCCCTTACAGCACCAGCAGGGACCTCTCCCTATAGAACTAGGAGATGATTATAGAAAAATAATCTGTCCCTTACAGCAACA